>PVHP010000602.1:0-81432 GCA_004024765.1 Zapus hudsonius
TGCTGCCTGGGAGGATGTGTGTTGTGCCTATGGTTGGTCTGTCGCCTGCGCGCCCAAACCAGAAGGGACAAAATAGTAATATCACAAGCATTGGCCGCTTTGGAGTGTGGCTCCTCCCCTCAGGTATGGCTCTCTGCCCTAAAAAGCGCATGATGTTCACATAGCCTTTGCACCCGCCGGATTGGTTGATCCATTGCACACGGAAAGGTATGCAGACAATGGCCCTGTTGTCCTACACAGCCTTTGCACTCCTGGGACTGTCTAGTCCATTGCACATGGGAAGGTGTGTAGACAATTGTCACATGCAATACATCCTCGATCAGTCAACACATCATGAGGTGGGGATCAGATTGGATAAAAACTTGTGGCCTGGCATAGTGCTGTTATTCTGGGTATGAGATGCTGTTGCCAACATAAACAAAAAGGGGGAACTGCATGGAGCCGGGTCGATCGCCATTACAAGATGGCGCCCACTTCCTTGCAGCTAAGTGGTAAACAACTCCATATTAGGCAATGCTTTGGTGAGAGACGCGCCTCTGGCTTTGCGCATGCGCGGATTATGTATTTGTCCCTAGCCAATCCCATGGCGCCTGGTGATGGCGAGCTGGCGTCAGCCAATCATGGGGCGACCCGTGTCCCTGCTCCCTTTATAAGCAACTGACTCCTAGTGCTCGGGGCCCCTCGCTTCCTGCTCTCCCTTCAATCAAAAGGCTCTCCAATAAAGTGTGATTTGAGAAGAATCCTCGAGTGGTGGTTGTTCTTCCTCACTGGTCGAGGAGCTCGCTGCAAACCACAATGGAAAACAGTGTGGAGACTTCTGAACAGAATGGACATAGAACTACTAATGAACCCAGCTATCCCTCTACAAGGCATCTATCCACAAGATGTCACATCTTGATGCAGAAACATTTGTACAACTATATTTATAACAGATCAATTCATAATAGCCAAGAATTGGAATCAACCAAATGCCCATCCATGGAGGAATGGACAGTGAAACTGTAGTATATTTACACAATGGAATTTTACTCAGCTGAAAGGAAAAATGACATATCGAAATTTAGGAAAAAATGGTCTGACTTCTAGAAGATCTTACTTAGTGAACACTCAAAAGAACAGATAATCGGTGCCACATATTCTCCCTCATATGTGGTCCTTAACCAGGATAACTGTAAACTCTACACAGACTAGTAATAAGAAGTGAGAGGTTATGAATGGGGGTAAGTGTTGGGGGGAGGGGAATGGCTTAAGCATGAGGTTAGACCAAATTAGGTTCAAAAACATAAAATCCTTACGAGCATACTGTAACCTATTTAGCAAGTATTAAGAGTTGACTAGCAAGAGGGGCCATGAGTGTTAGGAGAGAGAGTCTAAGCCTGTGAATAATTAGATCAGTCTGACAACCCCTGGCTCCAACCAATAGTTCTTTCCCTCACTGAGCTGTTGACCAAAGCGACCCATGAGGTTTGAACAACAAGACAAAATTCTGTCAAAGCTCTTGATTGCCCTCCCCAGGCCTGAGGCAAAACCCTGTTGCTGAAGAAACCACAGAATGCCATAGACCAGCATCAAGAGACCCTTCGAGGTCTGCAACGGTATCCAGCTCCCAGAAGGCAGTTTAGTGCAGTGTGGGTAGGCTCTGCACAGGCTGCCAGGGGAAACTGATCAACAACAGCTGGAGTAAACAGAGACTACTGACATGAAACACAATCTGCAGCCATGAGTAGGCTGACCACACCTCCTACTGGGAAAGAACAGCGAACCAAGAAAGAGCACTTGTGTAATGGAGAAGCCTCGGCATGGGGGAGACAATCAACAGCTTTCTAATTCAGCCAAATTTTCCACTTAGTGAGGGGGAGCCCTTGTCTGAAATTTGGGATTCAGGGTGATAGGCACCAGATCCCATACTCTTGGGCTCCCAAGACATGATGCACTATGTGAGCAACTGACAGGGAGGCTACTAAAAATAGAATCTAGGTAATCCAGAATTGTGTACATTTGTTAACCTACACTTATCTCACTCTCTGATGGAGATTTTGTTTGTATTTTTCAGGATGCAGCGAGAGAGCTGGGGCCCATCTAACCTTCCAACCGACTGCAGGCCGATAGCTGAGATCCTGGCAAGAGATGAGCCACCACAGTCATATCATGGAGGATCATATGGAACCCTGCAGAGAATGATGGGATGAACACGGGACCCACAGCCACAGCCATTCAATCAACACAGGATAAGCCAGTGAGACAGAAACCAATGATTTTCAACACAAAGACCCCTAAGCTCACATTAAAGCAGCCTTAATACTCATCCACCATGACTCAGGGAACTGAGCGGAAGAGGGGGCAGAAAGATTGTGAGAGCCCTGGTGGGGGAGACTATCTGGAGGCATGGCACCCCTCAGTAACAACATACTAGTGCCAGGAGAATTTGGCTGAATACTAGGCTATCCATGGTCCCAGGTCACAAGGACTGATCCAGACGACCCATGGAGGAGGATATCCAGCTGATTGGGGATGGGGAGGCATCGGGGAATTGGGGATAACAACTCATTGTTTGCCCACTAAATAATGTAACTCATTATAGACAATAAAAAATATATTTAAAAAAAAAGAGCTTGGCAATGGCCAATAGTATTTTGGGAGCCTCAGGAACCTCCCTGGCCAACAACTCTATGGAAGGTATTCCATCCCTGGCACTGAAAATTTCCTAGTAACAATCTATGTCTACTGGGTAGGCCATTATAAGATGGAGAATGTGTGGCATTTGGCTTTCTGGGTCTAGGTTACTGCCCTTAGTATGATCCTTTCCAGTTCCATTCATTTCCCTGCAAATTTCAGAATTTCTAATTTCTTTACAGCTTTATAGAACTCCATTGTATGAATGTGCTACATCTTCATTATCCATTAATCCATTGAGGGACATCTAAGCTGGTTCCATTTCCTAGCTATTGTAAATAGGGCCACAATAAACATGGATGAGCAATTACCTCTAAGGTAGTGACTAGAGTCATTAGGATATATGCCCAGGAGTGGTATAGCTGGGTCATATGATAAATCTATTTTCAGCTTTCTCAGGAACCTTCACACTCCACATGGCTATACCAGTTTACACCCCCACCATAGTGTAGAAGGTTTCTGTAAGGTTGGAATTCAGGCTACATCCTGATCCTCTTCCCAAACCAGCCTCATTATCAACAAGAGTCAAAGATAAAGACTGATAAAGACTTCCTCCCTAAACCAGAGCCATACCTGGCCCGAGGGACTGTCCCTCCAGATCCCTCGTGATCCTGAAAGAATGTGACCCCCTGAGCCCCGCACCCAACCTCATGTGACCAACCAGACCCCAACCTGAACGTTTTTCCCTTTAAAAGCCCTGCTCTAAACCTGTCTTGCGCTTTTTCGCCACCCTTGGTGAAAATGCCCGGCAGCTCACTTTTCCTCCTATTAAAGTCTTTCAGAGTGGTCTCTCGTGGTCATTTCCATTCTAACAGTTTCCACATCCTCACTAGCATTTTTGAACAATATGCAATTAAACAATGAATGGGTCATTCAAGAAATCAAAAAAGAAATTGCACATTTCTTGAATGAAATGATAACAAAAAAAAAAAAACCACTTATGGGACACAATGATGGCAGCCCCAAAAGGAAATTTTATAGTTCTAAATGCCTTCATAATAAAGACAGAGACAAATCTCAAATTAATAACATAGCCAACCAGCTAAAGGAACTGGAAAAACTAGAGCAATTCAACCTTAGCAGCTCAAGATAAAAAGAAATAATTAACATCAGAGGAGAGATCAATGAGTTGGAAACTAAGAAAATTTTTAAAAATAAATGAAAGGAAGAGCTGTTTTTTTTTTTAAAAAAAAAAAAAAAAAAAAAAAAAAAAAAAAAAAAAAAAAAAAAAAAAAAAAAAAAAAAAAAAAAAAAAAAAAAAAAAAAAAAAAAAAAAAAAGAAAAGTCCCAAATCAACAAATTCAGAAATGAGAAGGGAGAGGTCACAACAGATACAACAAAGCTGGAAGAATCATCATATCATACTTTATACTCCACAAAACTGGAGAACCTGGAATAAATAGATAAATTCCTAGACACCTAACACCTAACAAAAGTAAAACCAGGGCAGATAAAGCTCCAAAAAACCCTATTAAATACTTCAAGATTGAAAAGGTAATAAAAATAACTTCCTAAAAGGAAAAGGACTGGTAGAAATTCAGTCTAATTCTACCAAACCTTCATAACAGAACTGAAACAACTCTTTCCCAAGATTTTCACATAACTGGAGAACAAGAAATGCTTCCAAACTCCTTCCAAAACCAGACAGAGATACAGCGAGAAAGGAAAACTATAGATCTATATCATTGGAACTTAGATGCAAAAATTCTGATCAAGTAAGCATCATCAAAGTGATACAGGTGTGGTTCAACATATGTAAATCAATTAACACAAACTACCACATTAATAAACTTAATCACAAGAACCATGTGGTCATTGCAAACAATGCACAGAAGGCCTTTGACAAAATTCAACATCACTTCATGATCAAAATGGTGGAGGGACTGGGCATAGAGGCCTTATACCTCAACATAATAAAGGCCATATACAAATCTCCTAAAGCCCAATTCATATTCAGTGGGGAAGACTTCTCTCACCATTGCTCTTCAACATAGTACTTGAAGTATGAGCCAAAACTATAAGATAGGAGAAAGACATAAAAGGGATGTAAATAAGAAAGGAAGAAGTGGAATTATCCCTTTTTGCAGATCACATGCTCCTATTCACAACAGACATAAAGGATAGTAACAGTAAACACCTGAAGGTGATAAATTCCTTCAGCAAAGTGGCAGGATATAAAATTAACACAAAAATCAGTAGCCTTTCTGTATGCAAATGACATGCATACAAAAAAAGCAAACAGTGAAACAGTCCCATTTTCAATATCTTAAAAAAAAAGACACCTTGGCATAACACTAACCAAGGATGTGAAAGACTTGTATAATGAAAACTTAAAAATAGTCAAGAAGAAAACTGAGAAAGATGTGAAAAGATGGAAAGACCTTCCATGCTCCTGGATTGCAATTTTTCCAAAAGCAATATTATGAAATACCAATAAAAATCCCAGCTTCATTCTTTGCAGAGAATAAAAGAATAATCTCAAAATTCCTTAAAATGGCAAAAGGTATTGGATATCCCAAACTATTCTCAGGAAAAGAAGCTCCTCAGGAACTATCACTATACCTGATATAAAGATATACTGCAAAGCCATAGTAACAAACACAGCATGGTATTGGTATAAAAACAGACAGAAAAATGGAACAGAATTGAAGACTCTGACCTTAGCTCAAGTAACTACAGCTATTTGATATTTGACAAAGATGCCAACAACGTTAACTGGTGAAAAGACAGCATCTGCAACAAATGGTGCTAGACAAATTGTATAAATATGTGTAAAAAAAATGAAACAGACCCACTTCTTTCACCATGCACAAAAATCAACTCAAAATGGATCAAAGACCTCAATATAAGACATGAAACTCTGAAAAACCTGCAAGAAAAAAATAGAGAGAACTCTCCACAAGATAGGAGTAGGGAAAAACTTTGTGAATCGAACCCCAATATCCTAGAAAAATCTGACACTCAACCAATGGGATCTCATCCAACTAAAAGGCTTCTGTACAGAGAAACACACCATACACAGAGCCAACAGACTATCATCAAACTTGGAGAAAATCTTCACCAGCTACACCATGGAAAGAGAACTATTATCTAGAACCTATAAAGAACTCATAAAATTAAATAATAAAAATCTAAACACCCCACTCAAAAAGTGTGACAGTGAACTCAACAGGGAATTCACAGAGGAAACACAAATGGCCAATTCACATTTAAGAAAGTGTTCATCATTGTTAATATCAGGGAAATGCAAATCAAAATAATGAGATTCCACCTTACTCCAGTCAGAATTGCAATCATTAAAAAAAAATCTACCAGTAATAGATGCTGGCAAGGATGTGGGAGGAATATGAACCCTTATTCACTGCTGGTGAGAGTGCGAACTTATTCAACCACTATGGAAAGCAGTAGGCAGCCTCCTGAAAAATATTCATATGGAGCTACCTTAGGACCCCACTATCCCTCTACTGGGCATCTGCCCTCAAGATTCCTTCCTTCAGCTCAGAGACATCTGCTCAACCATACTTACAGCAGTTCATTTCATAGTAGTTAGGACTTCAAATCAACCCAAATGCCCATCTTTGGCTGAATGGATATCAAAGTTGTGGTATATATACACCATGCAATTCTACTCAGCAGTAAGGAAAATGGCATAATGAAATTTGAAGAAAATTGGGTGGACTTGGAATAGCTCATACTCAGTGAACTCACACAAGCACAGAGATAAATGCTTCATATTCTCCCTCATCTGTGGTTCCTAATCAGGTTAAGCTTAAACACTAAGCAAACCTGACATGCAAATCATGAGGTTAACAACATACAAAGGGGGGTGGAACCCGGTTGACACCTAGGTTATCCATAACCCCCTACCATATGGGCTGATCCAGTTTGCCCACGGAGGAGGATACCCAACTGTTTGGGACAGGAAAGAGGGAAATGGGGGAATTGGGGACATCAGCCGATTATCCGCTCATTAAGTGTATCTAATTATGGATAATAAAGAAAAATGTAACCAAAACCTCCCCAGAAAGAAAAGTCCAGGTCCTGATGGACTCTGAGCTGAATTCTACCAAGCCTTCCTTACAGAACTCAAACCAATCTTTCTGAAGATTTTTAGAGCAACTGGAGAACTGGGAATACTAATAAACTCCTTCTATGAATCTTGTATCACTCTAAGACCAAAACCTGACAAAGATAAATCCAGAAAGGAAAACTACAGACCTATATCCCTGATGAACTTAGATGTAAAATTTCTGAATAAAATCCTTGAAAACTGAAATCAACAACATATTAAAAGTAATATCCACCTCGACCAGATTGGCTTCATCCCCGGGATGCAGGATTGGTTCCACATTCGGAAATCAATCAACATAGTCCACCACATTAATAAACTTAGCCACATGTTCATCTCAATCTATGCAGAGAAAGCCTTTGACAAAATCCTTCATGATCAAAATGCTTGAAAGACTTGGAATAGAGGGTCTATACCTCAACATAATTAAGGCCTTATACAAAATTCCAAAAGTCCAAATAATACTCAATGGGGAAAGTCTCAAGGAGTTCCCACTAAATTCAGGAATAAGAGAGGAGTGCCTACTCTCACCATTGCTCATCAACATAGTCCTCGAAGTTCTAGCTAATTCAATAAAACAGGAGAAAGACAAAAGAAAAAAGAAAGAAAGAAAAAGGGATACAAATTGGAAAGGAAGAAGTGAAACTATCCCTTTTCACTGATGACATGATCCTATACGTAACAGACAACAAGAATAGTATCATTAAGTTCCTGAAGGTGATAAACTCCTTCAGCAAAGTGGCAGGATACAGAATTAGCACAAAATAATCAGTAACCTTCCTGTATGCAAATGACATGCATACAGAAAGAGCAATTAGTGAAATAGTCCCATTTTCAACAGCCACAAATAAAAACAAATACCCTGGAATAACACTAACCAAGGATGTGAAAGACTTGTATAACGAAAACATAAAAATGCTCAAGAAGGAAATTGAGGATGATGTGAAAAGATGAATAGATCTCCCATGCTCCTGGATAGGTAAAATTAATATTGTGAAAATGGCAATACTTCCAAAAGCTATATACAGATTCAATGCAATACTAATAAAAATACCAACTTCATTCTTTATAAACAGAGAAAAATTAATCTCCAAATTTATTTGGCATGGCAAAAGGCCTTGGATATCCAAAGCCATCCTTAGTACAAGAAGCATGTCAGGCGGTATCACCATACCTGACCTAAATATATACTACAAAGGCATCATAACAAAAACAGCATGGTAATGGCACAAAAAATAGACAGAACAATGGAACAGAATTGAAGATCATGCCCTAAGCTCAACCTGCTATAGTTACTTCATATTCAACAAAGATACCAAGAATGTTAACTGGCATAAAGTAGCATATTTAACAAATGGTACTGGACAAATTGAATAAATACTTGCAAGAAAATGAAGTTAGACACTCTCCTTTAACCATGCACAAAAACAAATCCAAATGTATCAAAGACCTCAATGTAAGACCTGAAACTCTGAAAAACCTGGAAGAAAAAATTGGGGGAACTCTCTATGAGATAGGAATAGGGAAAAACCTTCTGGACAAAACTCTGATAGTCCAGGAAGTACAACAATCACTTAACCAATTGGATCTCATCAAGCTAAAAAGCTTCTGTACAGACAAGCATACCATACTCAAACCCAATATATCATCATCAAAATGGGAGCTAATCTTTGCCAGCTATAATATGGATAGAGGTCTAATATCTAGAATGTGCAATGAACTCAAAAAATTAAATGAAAAAGTATCAAACAGCCCTTTCACAAAATGGTTAACTGACCTCAACAGGGAATTCACAGAGGAAGAAATACAAATAGTCAACTCCCATTTGACAAAATGTGGAATGTCATTTATCATCAGAGAAATGCAAATCAAAACAACAATGAGATTCATCTTACTCCATTCAGAATGGCAATCATTAAAAAATCTACCAACAATAGATGCTGGTGAGGATGTGGGGTAAAAAGTGACCCTCATTCACTGCTGTTGGGAATGTAAACTTGTACAACCACTATGAAAAGCAGTGTAAAGGCTCCTGAACAGGATGAATATAGAGCTACCAACAGATTCAGCTGTCCCTCTACTGGGCATCTACCCCCAAGTTTCCTCTCTGAAGCACAGAGACATTTGCTGAACCATGTTTGTTGCAGCACAATTCATAATAGCGAAGAATTGGAATCAACCCAAATACCCATCACTGCATAAATGGATATCAAAGTTGTGGTACATATACACTATGGAATTCTACACAACTGAAAGAAAGAATGACATAATGAAATTTAAAGAAAAATGGGTGGACTTTGAGCAGGATCATTCTGAGCAACCTCAAGAGTGGAGAGCCAAGCGCTGCATATTCTCCCTATATGTGGTTCCTAACCATGTTAAACCAGAACATTAAGAAAATCTGTCAGTGAATGGAGAGACTGTAAAAGGCAATGAAAAGAATTGAGGGGAGAATAGGAGGTTGGGGGGGAATCATACAGTAAACTAAACTAATAATGTATTGACAGCATAATACTCTAGCTTTTATACAGTAAGCTCCTGAGGAAGTTGAGGGCACCACCTGGTACGAGGGGCCATGAGTAGAATTGGAGGAAGCCTAACCTCAAGAATAATTGCTCAGGCCTGCATCTCTCTGTCCCAGTTATTGGTTCCTTCCCTCACTGAGCTGTTGGTCAAAGATACCCATGAGGTCCCCAAAATATGACAAACTTCTGTCAGTCTTGAATACCTGTTACAGGCCTAAGGTAAGACTCTTGCTGAAGAAATCACAGAGTGTCATCAAACACCAAGAGATCCTGCTAGATCCAGAATGATAACCAGCTCCCAGATGGCTTTGCATGAGTTGCCAGGGGAAATTAGTCAATGATATTTGGAAAAAGCAGAGAACACTGATATACAATATAGACAGATGTCACAACAATGCTCAACACAAGGCTATATTGAAGAGAACAGCAAGTCAAGAAATGCTCATCTGTGCAACAGTGGCACTAAACCGAGGAGGGTAATCAACCACTTACTGATTGGCTAAGAGATCCACTCAGTGACAAGGAACCCTGTAGTCCATAGATTACTTGGGAGGTCATTTTACACTAACACTCCGGTTCATCCACAGAGCTAGGTGGGCAGAGTCTTGAGATATTGGTAGAACGACAGGCATAGCCACCTGGTAGAATGTTGCAGTGAACAGCTCTCGTTTATTGTATAGATAAAGGTTGTTTATATAGAGGAAAAGGCAGAGGCAGCGGCATAAGCAGCAAGGGGATTAGTAGGGGTAGGGTAGTCTGTGGACGTCTCAGAGTGGATTGGCAGGGGCCAGTAACTTGTGGATGCCTAGTTTGCATAGATAAGTTGAGGGGTCTTTCTACATGATTCTAGACCTGAATTGGGTGGTTGCAGAGGAACTGTGACCTTTAGACTTTTATTGTCCAGGTTTGTTATTACAGCTGGGATGAGTTTAGGCCTTGAATTGTCTGCTTATCTCAGGGCTGTGGCCTGCCAGGAGGGCTGGAGTTTTTTTTTAGGATAAAGGGAGGAGACTTTGATGGCGAAATGCCTACCAATCTCAGATAAACTCAGAGATTACCAGGGTTTCAGGCCGGTCTCAACTTCCTTTAACCCTATATCCTCCATGCCTCTTAGCAGGGTCCCACAGAACCCTTAACTGTAAATGGGATCTGCGGCAAAATCCTATGAGGACCAAGATCTCGGCCTCCTAGGGGAAATTCCTATTACCAGAGAGCTACAGAGAGGCTACACCATTAGGAACTAGTAAGATAGCCACGTTTGTCTCATTTAACCTATATTGATCTCACTCTCCAATGGAGATTCTGTTTGTATTTTTCAGAAGGCATTGAAAGAGCCGGGGACAACTCAATTCCACCAACAAGGCATTGGATGATGGCTAAAATCCTGGTAGGAGACAAACCACACCTAGCCTTCACATAGGGCCTAAATGAAACCTACAGGAAAGTGACGAGACAAACAGGAGACCAATCACCACAGCAAGTTTGATAACACATGAAAGGTCAACGGAGACAGACAGCAATGATACCCAATACAACCCAGGGCAAAGGTCCAGAGATACTTTGGATCTCAACAATAAAGCATACTTAAAATTCACCCACTGTGACTCAGGGAATTGAGCAAAATAGGATGCAGAAATATTGTATGAGCCATGGTGGGGAAGAATATCCAGAGACATTGCCCCCCTCAGCAACAATACACAAAGGGGGAAAAAAAAAAGAAAAAAAAAACTGGCTACCTCTGATATATTTCATAACCCCCTATCCTATGGACATATCCAGTATGTGCACTGAGGAAGGACCCCAGTGAGAAGGGGACAGAGAGGAGGGAAATGGGGACATATTCACAAGATTTGCTCATTCAATGTATATATTTACTCATAATAAAGATATAAAAAAGAATGTTGTAGAACTCCATAAATGGCCTCCAATAGTAGAAAGAAATCCAATACTACACAGCAATGAGAATGAACAACACACAAATTGGAAGGCTATGAGCAGCCCTCACAAAGCCAGACACATGTATGCTTTATATGAATAAAACCACAGGTAAGGTAATACATGCTGCTAGTCCTCAGAATCTTGGAATGGTGACTAGAACACAGCACTAGAGGAATATTTGGCTTGTAATAAGTTTCTGCTTTCTCTTTCATCTTAATGCTAGTTAACATCTGTGTTGACCCTTTAAAAATACATCAAATTATAATTTATTATAATTTATTATATTTATTATAATTTATAAACTTTAGTATGTTATAAACTAATTCTTCAATGCATTGTGTACATCTTCATATGCCTCCTATAGGGAGCTTTAAATTTTAGAAAATGGAATCCCTAAAACTCCACTAAACATCTGTTACAACTCAAAAATGAATTCAGTTCTTATAGGATTCAAAATCAATAGCATGCTACTCACTAACAACAAAGTATACAAAATAAATCAAGAATCAATAAATTGGGATAACAGTCCTTGTTATTTCTTCATGAAGTCATAAGCTTCTTGGTATCATTTGGAGGCATTCATCAATCAGGAACCCCCAAGAAACTACCTTTGTTCTTATCAGAGTGGGATTCACAAGGTCAATCAGGACTTGCTGTTTACAACATAAGGGCCCCAAATCAGAACAGCTCTGGGAATACTTCAAGGAATAGTTTCCCTTCCCTTCCTTGTCTATTAAATATAGTGACCTTTAGTAATTACCTGGGTGTCAAAATACTTCCTTAGAATATTCAGAAGTACTTTTTTTTTCTTTATTGTCCATAATGAGTTACATTGTTTAGTGGGCCAACCATGAGTTGTTATCCCCAATTCCCCGTTGCCTCCCCTCCCCATCCCCAGTCAACTGGACATCCTCCTCCGTGGGCCGTCTGTATCAGTCTTTGTGGTAGGGGACCATGTAGCCCAGTCTTCAGCCGGGTTCTCATGACCCAAGTGTGTTGTTACTAAGGGTTGCCAAGTCTCTACTATTCTCCCCCACCATGGCTCTTACAATCTTTCCGCCCCCTCTTCCGCTCAGTTCCCTGAGTTGTGGTGGGTGAGTATTGAGGCTGCTTTGGTGTTGTGAGCTTAGGGGTTTTTGTGTCGAGATTCGTTAGTTTCTGGCTTATCCTTTGTTGATTGAATGGCTATGTATGTGGGTCCCTTGTTCATCCAATCATTCTCTGTGGGGTTCCATGTGGATCCTCCCCCATATGACTGTGGTGGCTCATCTCTTGCCAGGATCTCAGCTTTCTGCCTGCAGTCGGTTGGTAGGGTTATATCAGAAGAACTTTATTAGTGCACATTTTTTACTTTCCTTTCATAGGTATAGAGTATCAATATAATTTGGAGTATTTGCCTCTCTGTTGATATCAGACACAAAGAAAGAACATGAGTTGACTGTCATAAGATACTGAGAGCTCACAAGGAGAAACATGTATCTCTGAATCAGTCACTGATTGAGAGGGGAAGAATCTAGCCATTATCAGACTTTTGTCTGGCTACCCTGGATGGGGAGGGAGCTTGTCCTGGTAGGGGCTATCAGTGAAAATACTGTCAAGAATTGACTTTGGCAGGTGTTAGTCCTTCCTCTTCAGTCCAACCTGGAAACAGGTATGACTATTTCTTTCCCTCCTGGGTGTTTTTCTCCTTTTCTCACATTCCCCAGGACCTGGTCCATGCTCAAAGCTGAGTCACTGTCACTTCCAGAACCCACTGACACAGGCACAATCCACTTAGGAAGGATTATCCAGGGCTGTAGGAAACTCACTGTCAGACTCACTGTCACTGACTGTTCTTTGGTCAGGCAGGTTGCTGTACCAGAAATACCATTTGAGTAGTCTGTGAGCCACATTTCTAATGGTTCAGAGACTGATAATTCCAAGATAAAGACACTAGCAAATTCATTGACTATGGGGGCATCCACTTCCTGGTTCATCAATGGTATGTTCTCATGTGTATAAATATAACAGAGGGGGCCAGGCAACATATGGACCTCTTTTGTAAGGGCACTAAGCTCATTCATGGGACCCTGTTTTCATGAGTTGACCACAATCCCCAAGGCTCCATCTCCAAATATCATATTTGAGATAAGTTATCCACACAGAAACTTAAGGAGGACACTAATATTAGGAGGTGACATAAGGAAAGCAACTGTCCCTTCTCCAGGGAATAAAACCTATAGAACAGCTCTGGGAATACTTGTATTGAATGCTGCCTCTCCTGGCTCACAGGAATTTTTCTAGCAAGGTCTTGCACAGATAGTGGCACACTGTAGAGGAGCCACCCCTTTTCCTCTCAGACTCTCCCAGTGCCATAGCTTCATTCAGAAACAGGAAGAAATGGTCCACTCTCCTATATAGTTCTGGGCATAATTTTAAAATAAGGGGTTTATTTTCCTTTCCATATCTTCTCCCTGGGCTTCAGGACCTGACATTAACCTCCCCCAGGGAGCTCCGAGTTAAGGCAGAATGGAGAGAGAAGAAGTCTGTGTGCTAGAGACTGCCAAGGACACCACTAATATTTTCACACAATCCTCACAATGGCTCTGTGGAGTTGATTATAGCCGTTTTATAAATAAACAAGTATCAGAGTACTGATCACAAATCTGATGAGAGTGTTAGGGTCGAGATAGCATAGCACAGATACACAGCAACGAAGCTCATGCCTTTGAGATTATCACCCAACAAATAGGTACCCCCGACTCAAAGAGCCAGGCATGTCAGAATGCACCAGATAAACCTCATGCTTGCACTGGTCTCATGAAGTGCATTTAAGAAAAGGGAAGAAAAGAAAGGGCTTTAGAGGTCAGGAAAATTGCTCTGAGGTTGGACACTTTTAGAAAACAAATGTATAAGGTATCATTATTGTTTGATGAGCTGCACCTGCCTCAAGTTAACAGTTTAATGTTTTGACAAGTGTCTCTTCCAATGAAACCACCAAGACCATCGAGATACGAGCACATTCAGCATCACAGCATCCCTTAATACCTTCCTGCTCTTTTATGTTTCCTTCCTCCATCCTTCCTCAGTTCCCACAATCTTCAGGCAACCAGGAGTTGTGTTCTGTCACAGTAGCTAAGCTAACATTTTGTATTGGTTATGTAATTGCAATGACAGGTGATGTACTTTTTTGTCACTTCCTTCACTTAATTTGAGATTTATCCATGTTTTTCCATGGAACACTTGTTTACTCATCATAAGTGCTAAGTTGTATTCAGCTCTATGGATATCAATTGTGTTCACATCTGTTGCTGGATATTTGGACAGTTTCCAATTTGGGATTATAATATGATAAAGAAAGTCACATGGAATATTTATGTAAATAAACATTACTTGAATCCATGCAGCTGGAGTTTAGGAGCGCTTTCAAAATCTTCTCTACTGAGAACTGTGGTCAAGAGACCTGGTAGTTGCTTCATGATCTCCTTCAGGTTCCATCCTATGGGAACTCAACTCTTCTTCTCATTGTTTAAGAGGTGGCCTTTTAGGACAGTCAGTGTTAAGTTTCTGTGTGTTTGATTGGGGATGTCCAGTTAGCTGGGTGCATAGACTTCAATAAGACCTTTGTATTTGAATTAGTAGAATGGGTAAAGAAGACTATCTTTTGCTTACATGAGGGACATCACCTAATCCTTTGAGGGCCTAAGTAGAAGAAGAGGGTGTAACTTTCTGGTTATCAATGCTACTGGTTCTCCAGCCACCAGATTGGGGCTGAATTATTATATCCTTGGCTTTTTTTCCCCAGGGTAGCAGACAGTAGGTCTTAGGACTTTCAGTCTCCATAATCAAGTGAAGCAATTCCCATAGTAAATCTTCTTTTATAGATCTTGATCTCTGCTACTGGTTCTGTTTCCCTGGAGATTCCTGACTAGTAAACACAGTGATGCACAGACATGAGTCACAGTTGCTTATGACTATCTTATAGAGATACTCATCATGGGCATTTCCCACAAGGACTGTGAGCCCAAGTCAAGCAGAGTCAATATCTAGGCATTAATGGAGGCCATTAATGCCAGGTGGTCAGGGACTTCACCTAGAAACCTCAGCACTGACTCTAATGGCTTTGATCAAAGGCTGAGTAGGCACAACAGATTCTACCCCATCCTGTCACACACACTGGAAATGCAACAACCAAACACACTACAATAATTTCCAGAACAGAAGTTTGTCACAAAGAGTATAGGAAGTCACCAGCGCAGCCATAGCTCCCCCATTCCCACGCAGTTCATCCATTCTATCGCTGCAATCTATCAAGTTGGCTTCCTTGAAAGTCAGGAAGATATTTCACACCCATGAGCTCAAATAAAAGTCTTCTTGTGATCACTGTGTGATTGTTGTCCCTAAGACAGTGGCATTGATCATATCTGCTGCACACCATACCACCACATCCATCAGGAGCACTGGTCAGACGGGATGAGCCCACCTTGTGCTCATGCCATACATGATGGATGCTTCTACCTAACACATGGTCATATCTAGTTTTATAAGCTGATCCCACAGAACACAATTACTTTTAATAATAAAAGATGCAAATGGCTCATGGAAGGATATGTACTGTTACTAAGCAACTGGTAGGGCTTACAACCAGTTACTTGGGCCAAGAGTTTTGCTAACTCTTTGTTGCTCCAAATGAATGTGTATGCAAGAGTTCCCCATCCCCAAGCATCTTCTTTCCAATGTGAGTACTGAATGGAGACATATTTTTTTCTCATGTTCTAGCACAACGCCTGGGAGGGAAGAAAATTCAGCATGCATTTACACAGATTAGCAGGAATGTATTTTTTCACCCATGAAAAAGGCTGACTACAGTCCACAGAGATTGCATTTGCAACTTTCCAAGTAGGAGGCGTGTCTCTGAGTATGGGAGCAAGAACTACTCAGGCCTGAATGTTGTCTCTTTGTGATTTATTTCTGGCTGCCTCTTCTGTATAACTTTGGACAAAATACACATACTCTCTGGTTCTCAGGAAAAAAAAAACAGTAACATTTACTTCAGTACTCAAGTGTTGTAGTCAATTTCTCATTTCTGTGACTCAACCAAAAAACAGCTTGTGGAGGAATGGGTTTGCTTTGGCTTACACACTCCAGGGGAAGCTCCATTATGGCAGGGAAAATGATGGCATGAGCAGAGGGTGCACATCACCTCCATCAGGCACTGCAAACAGTGGCAGGAAGGGGTGTCAAACACTGGCAAGGGGAAGCTGGCTTATGACCCCCATATGCCCACCCCCAACAACACAGCTTCTTCCAGGACTTCGAGGTTCTCATATTCAAACTGCCATCAGCTGGGAGTCAAGCATTTAGAAAATATTCGTTTGTGGAGGACACCTGGATCAAACCATCACATCAAGGTTACATGAGACAGCATGAGAAATGCTTCCTGGGGATGGGCCATCCATCAGCAGGAGCTGGCTACTTGTGAATTCTTCCCCCAATGACTTTCTTCCTCATTTTAGTTCTGAAATATATAGTTGGAATCAGCCCAGTGATGAATACATTTTCTTGCTTTGGGGGGGGGAGGTTGAGTTAGGACATGCTGGGTACAGCTGTATTAGAGAAGTTGTTTCAGGTGCTTGTTTGCCAGCTAGGGGCAGGCAGCCTGCCTTACACTCTTTTCCTGTCAGGTCTGATGCCACAGAGCTCCCCAGGATGCATTACACTGGAAAACAGCGTGTGAGACTGAAGACATCGGTGAGCAGGAATAATAGAAATTTATTAACTCCTCATATCACAAGACGGAGAAGGCCTCTAAAAATGCTGTGGACAGAGGAGCCAAGAGGTTCTGCCTTGATCACCCAGAACAGATGATGGGAGAAGTGGCAGTCTGTGTCCTATTCTTGCTGTGTTGACAAGATGGGAGAATTCTGGAAGCTCACAAAGTTGAGAGACTTTATCAGTTAGAGGAGAGTACCCTCATTTCCTTGCATCTCTCCCTCCCGACAAGCCACCGACTTTCTTCTCTCTTTGCGTTGGCAATGGCAGCAAGGGTCATCGTGCCATGGCCCCCAGGCAAGTTCAGTACACACACTGTTACTGCAGATAAAGTTTGATGAGGACCCAGCATAAACATTTGTGTCTGCATTGTCCAAGGTGCGTTTGTGCCACAGTGTCAGAATTGAGTAATTGTAACAGGGATCTTGTTGCCTACAAAGTCTAAAATACTTACCTTATGTTTCCTTTTCTGTAAAATCTTTGCTACTACCATTGAAACTAGATGACACAGCTAAATCCAATTTGGGGTCCAAAAAAACACTATAATCCTGGAATTAAATTAATGTAATGGCGATTTTTCACACAATAAAATGTCCCAAAGTTAATAAGTTTAGGGATCTCTGGATTATGAAGAGAAGTTTCTAGAATAATACCCAGGAACCATATTGGGCTTAATGCCTGGGAGGAAAAAATTCACTGTGGCTCTCCAGACGAAGAAGTGTTATTGTCTTCATGTCTTAGACTCATTTTCAAAAGAAAATGAGCCAAGGCGGGAACCTTATGTGCTGTAACCTTATTATAAAGTACATGGAACATGCCAGAGGGGTAAAGACTGAGGAAGTAGGGAAAGAAAACAGAGGAAATAAGCCAGCATTGCCAGGCTGACTGCCCCAGGGCATGGAAGGTGCTGGCTTCTATGAACCATCTCAGTATTGCACATGGCACAGGACAGAACTGGATCCATCAACTTGTGTGGTTCCAAGAAGAACCCGTGATAATGGCAGGCAGTGTCAGACACAGGTGCACCTGTCTGCAGTCAGAGTCCATGCCGAGTTGTTGGCCAAAGACACATCTAAAGGAAGGAATGAAGCAGGAATCCCTGAAGTCACAACCTGAGTTCCAAAACATTTGACCATTGTTTCCTGAGTGCCCAATTGAAACTTCAAAGCTACAACATTCCTCACAGTGATCTAGATGACTTCTCTAAAGACTCCATTCTAAATATACTCCCAATAGAGATTGATAATCAAATATATGAATTTGAGGTCATACTTTCTTACCTCTGTTCAATCCACAGCCTTGAGCCTACCCTTCTTATTTATGTATACCACTGCCCCTTGCTGATTTCCTGCAAGTCACTAGTCTCTTTCCTGCACCCGCTTCCCAGCCAGAGGCAGCTAAGCACAGTGGAAATGACAGAAGACAGAAATATTGGCACCAGAGACTCAGGTCTGAGCATGGGCTCTCTACACACCAGCTGGGGAAGTTCGACCAGGTTACTCAATGTCTGTGAACTTCCATCTCCTGGACTCCAGAATGAAGCTGATGGGATATAGGGTGACATGAGGAATAATGAAGTAACTCATGTCACAGGATGCCCATAACACTTTCACAAGACATTGTAAGTGTACTTTATTATGAATGGTATTTATTGTTGCTGTTTGTAGTTGTTGTTACTCCTGTATCACTTGATGCTGTGGCTTTGAATTTCCATGATCTCCTCTCTTCCCTCACTTCCCCTATTCCTTCACCTTTGTTGTTCCCTTGTTCCAAGTCTTCTTCTTCTCCTATCTGAATAGACAAATTCATATATTTGATTCCCAAACTCTATAGGGAGTGGATTTAGAGATGGAGTTTTTTTTTAAATATTTTATTTATTCATTTTCAAGCAAAGATACACACACACAGAGAGAGAGAGAGAGAGAGAGAGAGAGAGAGAGAGTACACCAGGGCCACCACCTTGTGGGTGTGGCTTATGTGGGACCTGGGGAATTGAACCCAGGGCCTTAGGCACTAGAGGCAAGTGCCTTAACTGCTGAGCTATCTCTCCAGCCCGAGATGGCGTTTTTTTAAAATATATATTTATTGTCCATAATGAGTTACATTATTTAGTGGGCAAACAATGCGTTTTTATCCCGAATTCCCCAATTCCCCCCCTCCCCATCCCTGATCAGTTGGATATCCTCCTCCGTGGGCTGTTTGATACTTGGGCCAGGAGATGGAGTTTTTAAAGGTGGAGCCCTTAAGAGACAGGATTACACATTCCTCCATCTCCTAAGGGACATAGCAGAGCTTGCAGTCTTTCCCACCTTCCTCTCTCTTCTCTCTTTACTCTCTGTCTTTGTCACTCTCCTGCATCACCTGAATTTCTCCTCTCACTCTCATGTACCAAGGAACAGCCGAGCCATGTAGAGACACAGGGGAAAAGTGACCATCAACAAGCCACCAAGACAGGTCTCCCCTGAAACTGATCCCATGCTGGTGGATCCTCCCCGCCACCAGCCTCCAGAACTGTAAGAAATCAGTCTAGATTGCTGGAATCAGCCAGTTGAGGTCTTTTGTTTTCTTGGGGGTTTTTTGTTTGTTTTGTTTTGTTTTTTGTTTTTTTTAGGTAGGGTCTCACTCTAGGCCAGGCTGACCTAGAATTCACTCTGTAGTCTCAAGGTGACCTCAAACTCATGACGATCCTCCTACCTATGCCTCCTGAGTGCTGGGACTAAAGGTATGTGCCACCATGCCCAGCAGTTGGAGTCTTCTATTTTTTTTAAATATTTTTTTATTTATTCATGTTTAAGCAGAGATACAGAGAGAGAATGAGAGAGAGAGAGAGAGAGAGAGAGAGAGAGAGAGAGCACCAGGGCCACCACCTTGTGGGTCCGGCCTATGTGGGTCCTGGGGAATTGAACCTGGGGCCTTAGGCACTGGAGGCAAGTGCCTTAACTGCTGAGCCATCTCTCCAGTCCCTGGGGTCTTTTCTTATGTGGAAGCCTGAGCTGACACATTTTCTTGGTCTCTTCTTCATCATCCTGTTTAGAAATAGTGTTCTTCAAGGTAACAATGCTCCAGTCTCCTAAAACCTCAATTTCCCTCCTGCTCAAATCTCCTTTTCTTGGCTTCATCTGGACTCTCACACCTGTGTGAGATCCTTTGAGCACCCAAAAGTAGAGTTCTAAAGTCCCTATGTGATATCCCCACTTGGCATCCCACAGATACAGTGACTTATTTATAAAATGAAACTGTCATCCTCTCCTTTAGAGCCAATTAATATATTGTTCTTCCCACAAAATCCTTTGAAAAAATGAATTAAATTACAAAGATAGCTGTCTAGAGAGATAGTAAGAATGGCAGTAACATTAAAGCTAATTTTGGAGCACTTGTCCTGGGCATCACATACTATACCATATGACCTAAATGATCAGTTGGTTAAATTTGTAAAGTCACCCATGTTACAGATTAGAAAATTGAGGAAAGTTTAAGCACTATACCCAGATCACAGAATCGGTCACAGAGAAGCCTACGTTTGGAAACTGAACAACCAACGTGAAGGAATGGCTTCAACCAGGTGATTGAACTGTCAACCTTCTTCCTTCTGTCTAGATACCCCATGGCCACTCACGTCTCTTCTATGGTCATGAGTGTGTAAGAGCTTTCCCTCTTCTCACCAGGCAAAACACTTAACTTTGCCATGTGCTCCCTCCAGGACCTCACATTTTCACTGCTTTCAAAGAACCTGTTATTTAATATGATACTGAATTCTGTGTATATATCCTCTTTGCTGTTATTTTTACAGTTTAAAGGATCAATCCCAAGATCAACACTACAAAAAAGGAAAAAGGTTCAAAAAGTGGGGAGCATTATGCCCCCACTAACACATAATATCAAGCATACCAGTGGTACAAGGGCAGCAGAAGCTTGCATGAGGATGTTACCAACAATGCAGTTGAAAGCCATAGGGGCTTCATCTCTCTCATAAGATCAAGTCATTCAAAATGTATTGGAGTGCTCTGGGGAGGGGGCCAGCTTTGCCATTTTGTGTTTAAGAGACTCTTACATTTTCCCCCAAATGCCCGTGCTTCAGAGATGCCATGTGAATTTCTCAAAGGCATAAGAATACATACATATACATCAAAGTACATAAAATGGGATGTATTCTGTCCTCACATTAGGGGTAAGAGAAATAAATATTTATTTATAGACTATATATCCTCCTCAAGACCTCAAAGTGGTCTAGCTAATTCACCATCTAACATAAGCCCCCTGAACTACTTCAAAGAGACTTTGTTCAAAAGAATACACTCAAGAGGACAGGGAAAAGGAGAGACAAAATGGGTGATCTCTAATTCTGGAGGCTTGGAAGCAGATGGGTGAGTGGTAAGTAACTTTCTTGGCAGTTCTAAGCCAATAGTGGAGTAGGCCAAGAAATATTCCAAATAAGAATGCAGAATCTTCAAAAGGCTTAGGAGTTGGCAGCAGAGGGTGTCACCTCTGGAAGTGGGGTGGAATGGTGGGAGGATTGCTTGAAGGCTGTGTGACTGTCAGATCCGGAGCTGGCTCTGTGACATTGTCAAGAGACACATTAAGGAGCCCAGCTGCCTGGCTGTAAGTGCCAGCTGGTCGTTTGCTGCTGAGAAGTATGGGGTTTGGGCAAGTTACTTCCCCACCCTTTCTTTAGTTCCTGAATCTGAGAAACGGGGTATTAACACGTCTTTCCTTTGTATAAGCTAAGATATTGGAAGTATGTATGTCCATGCCTAGCACATAGTAAATTCTTATAAATATATAAATAAATAGATTCCTCACTCCCAATTATACTCAGCTAGGAAAATGCTTCTTCTTGGCTTCAATGGGTCTGAAGATTTTTTCTCTAAGAAGATGAGATATGGTCTGTGAGTAGAAACACCAACCACAGTGAGGGTCAGGAGCACAAGGGAAAGGGGGCTTTGGGAGCCCCACAAGCTGACCACCCTTTTCACCTTGGCATCCACATCACCGTCCCCAGCCCTATTTTTCCAGAAGGAGTCGGGAGGTACCTTCTCTTGTGAATTCAGCCAGGCCTAGAGGCTAGCATTAAGGAGTGTCACATAGAGGTGCCCTTGTAAATCCCACATGACTCTTCTACAACACGGCTCACTCTCCAAGAGATGCTTCCAGATACCTAGATCCTAGGATGCTGTCTTACTCCTGGACATACAAGCAGAGCCTTTTGGACATAGGAAGGAATGCTCTGAACAGGAGCGCTGAGGATAAAACTCCAAATGCACAGACAGGAGCAGTGTACAGAAAGGGAAAAGACATTATATCCATCAGAGGAAAGAGTTGGTGGTATGTGATTCAAAAAGAAAAGCAAGAGAGAATTAGAAAGAAAACAAAATTCTTAGAAATCAACAACAAAAAGGTTGAAAGGTAAGTTTACGATGTCACAAAGAAAGAGTTTAAAATGAGATGTATATTATCATTTTTTATTTTAAAGGATAAAATTATTAAATCATGTGATACAACACCCAAACTTCTTCCAAAAATTTGAAGATAAGTATTAGTAAACTATTCAAGATTTTTTTTCAAGAAGACATGAGTTCCAGATTGAAAGGCTTTATTAAATGTCCAGGAAATGGATTAAATACACTCCTAACTTCAGCATAATAAAATTTTAGAAAAGTGAGAATAAAGAAAATATTCTAGAGTTTTCCAAAAAGAAATAGCAAGTCACAATAAAAGGATCAGGAAGAAGTTTGATTTTGAATTATTCATTAACTCCTTTAAACAAAATAACAAAAAGAGGTGTTCTTATCCTAAAGAAATATTTTTCCAACTCATACTGGAATTCATACTTAGAAAAACTTTCACACAAAAATAGGGTCAGAATAAAAGTGATTTAAGACCAGGGTTCCCATATATCTTGCCTCTTAGTAAATGGGGGATGTGTTCTACCACCAGGGCCTAAAGATCAATAATTCACAAGACATCAATGGAACATGCCAAAAGATTTTACCTGAATAATGGAGAAAATTATTCCTATGCTTATGGGTCAAGTAAAATAGAACCAAGAATATAAAAGTATTTCCAAGTAATTTAACTGAATCCTGGAACAAAGCTTAAAAAAATTATAGATACACAAAAAGTCCCACCATTCAATAAATAATGTTAAAATAAATTATAAGATCTGGGGAGATGGTACTTGCTTGCAAACTTCTCAACCCAGACTCAATTTCCCACAAGCACAAAGTGGTACAAACCTTGGTGTACCTCTCCCTCCTCCTCCTCCTCCTCCTTTTCCTCCTCTTCTTCCTCTCCTTTCTTCTCCCTCACTTTCTTCCTCCCTCTCCCTCCCCTCCCCTCTTCTCTCTCTCTTTTCCCTCTCATCTCTTCTTCTCTCCTTACAAATAAATAAAATTTAAAAAATAAGATAAAATGTTTGAGTGGATCAGCCACTGGAAATAAGGGCAAGATTAGTGATTTAAGACACACCAACAGAAATTATCCAAAATTATATCTAAATAGAAAAATACTAAAGAATGAGCATCATGTTAATGAATTATGTGGCAAGGCTACAAAGACTAATACCCATGTATTAGAATTATTGAGGAAAGGAGACAGTTGACAAAAAAAATTTGAAAAAATAGTAACCACAAACTTTGCAAATTGTTAAAATTCTAAAACTGCATATTGGAGAAGCTCAAAGAACTTCAAACAGAAGAAACATAAAGAAAACAACACTAAAGTCATCACTACTGAAATCAGTGAAAAGATGAAAATCATAAAGCACGCAAAGAAAGAAAGATAAGGAAGCAGTACAGTTCTAAATTAAAAAAAGAGCAACCCTAAAAACATGATGGAAAATATCTTTACAATATTAAAAGAAAAGCAAAAACAAAAAGCCACGATAGAATTCTATAACCAGTGAACACATCTCTCGCATGGAAGTAAAATGAAAATGCGTTAGACATACAAAAGCTGAAATAATCCATTATCAGCAGAAACACCACAAAAAAATGTTGAAGAATATTTTCAGGTGGAAGAAATGTAACTCCAGAAAGAAACTCATGTCTATACAAACCAGACCACACTGGAGATAGAAACAATACAGGGAATATGAAAACAGTTGTTTGATACAAATCTCCAAGAGATTGCTGATTGTTTCAGGTAAATGGAATGTATTAGGTAGCTTAAACAGAGAGTTAAAGTATTTGAAAACAGAAGCACCAAGGATCGAAGGGGAGAAAACAGGATGTACAATGTAGTAAATATGTGATAGGTTATAGATAGAACATATGGTTCTAAAGTGACCCTCAAAACAATCAGCACATATATGGAACTAATTAAGTAGCAGAGTAGACTCAAAGGGAATCATAAAATCACCTTCATCCCAAAAGAAAGCAGAACAAAGAACATGTGAGACAATCCAAAACACTGAGCAAGTTGTTAAGTTTAAACTCAACCCTATTAAATTACATTAAGTGACCTAACCACCACAGTAAGATGCAGAGACCCTCACATTGAGTTTTAAACAGTGAGACCATATATATGTTGGCTTCAGAAAGGTGCACTAAGGAGGGCTGGGGGGATGCTCCATGGATAAAGACTTGCTAAACAAGCCTGGGTACCTGAGTTTTAATCACCAGAGCACACATAAAGGCTAGACACTGTAGTGGGTGTCTGTAATTCCAACACACTTTTAGCAAGAATGGAAGCAGACTGGAGAATCTGCTGGAAGCTCGCTGCAGAGCTAAGCTGGTAAACAGAGCAGTGAAGAGAAGATACCCTGTCTCAAACAAGCTGCAAAGTGGAAAGTGAGGTACAATTCCAAAAAGCCATCCATCTGTTGACATCCACACACACATGACCACATTCTCTCTCTCTCCTCTCTCTCTCTCTCACACACACACACATATACACATGTGCATACATGCATACACACATGCATGCACTTACACACCAAAAAATTAACCTACAGTTTAAGAACATGAATAGACTAAAAATTAAAGAAAATATACCATACTGGTATAATTCTAAAGGATTGCAGCACAAAGAATTTTACCAAGAATAAAAAGAAGCAGTTCACATATCAGTGGGACATAATTTATCCATCTAATAACATAATTCTCTAATAAATGCAGAAACAATAGATCTGCTAGAAAAGAAAGCTCCAGAAAGTGTACAGTTTGGGTCAGGCTGTCTCCTTCAACAGCTGATAGAACAAACAAGCAGAAAGTCAGTAGGGAGCTAACTAAACAAGACTACCAACCAATTTAACCTAATTGATATTTATAGAATAGTCTACTCAACAAACAGCAGATCAGGCATTCTTTTCTTTAGTAAATACTGAATATTTACTAAGCCATATTCCAAGCAATAAAGCAAATTTTAATAATTTAAAAAGATTTAATTCATATGTACCACAGGGGTTTTTTATTATAATGGCATTAAATATCCATTGATAACAAAAAGATACCTGGGTAAGCACCAAAAGTTAACACATTTGTAGAGAGCTCACAGGTCAAAGAATCAAGAAAGAAATCAAGATGTATGACAAACTGAATGAAACTGAAAGCAGAGCATGCCAAAAGTGAAAGAATGCAATTCAACTGCCAAGTGAGGCTGCCATCCCTCTCCTAAGTATTTCCCTAAGAGAATTAAAAGCTTACATTCACATAAACACTTGTCCACACTGTACAAGTGTGTGATTCTATTTACATAAAATTCCAGCAAGTTGAAACTAACCTAGAATGGCAGAAAACAAGTCAGTAGCTGCTTGGAAAGGTGAGTTTTGTGAAGCAACAGAAGGATTACCCGGGCATGGGCGAGCTTCCTTGACGATCGATATTCAGTAGCATGATGGTGGGGGGTCATTTCTTCTTGTAATAGCTTTGTGTCCAGTTTGCACAGTATCTCTTTCTTTTAGGTTCCAGAAATATCTCTTATTATCCTTTATTATAAAACACACCATCCTTAGCTGATTTTATACATCGTGTCACAAAATAGAAGCAGCAACATCAATTGTGTGTTGTGGTACAACACCAAACTTATTAGTCCATGGCCACTCATCTCTGGGACCTGATTAAATTGAGTAATATAAACATTTTTGCTTCTCAGTTTTATAAATGCTATTTTCTAACTCATTTATTCCTAGTTACCTCATTAATCATTATGCTACACCATAGCATCCATGAGTATTGGTTACTAACACTTCCTTATAAATCATTATTATGTTTCATTAGCAGAGACAACAAAATGCAAATTTTTTGATGAGGAGGATTGATTCAGGGTCTTGCTGTGTAGCCCAGCCCATGTTGGCTATGAACTCACTGTGTAGCCATAAACTGGTTTAGAAGTCACAGGGATTCTCCTGTCTCAGCTTCTCAAGTGTTGATTATAAATGTGTGCCACCACACTCAGCCCACAATGGACATCTTAACCACAGTACAAAGGAAAATGTGAAAGACAGTTTGCTATCTGATAATGCTAACTTAGCATATGATGTACTGTAGTGCAAAAGTAAAACAATATATCATCCAGTCGTGTTTTTTCTTGACCTCCTCATTCCTAGAGTGGAATCTCAATCAGTACTTAGAAAATTAAGCCAGGCATGGTGGCACACACCTTTAATCCCAGCACTCAGGAGGCAGAGGTATGAGGATTGCAGTGAATTCAAGGCCACCCTGAGACTACATAGTGAATTCCAGGTCAACCTGGGCTAGAGTGAGACCCTACCTCGAAAAACCAAAAAAAAAAAAAAAAAAAATTAAAATACAGACCTACCCTTCCATACAACATTTCCAAGAGTGGGTTCAGACAAAAGTACGCCAATGGATAGAGAGAAAAGAGGTATCTCATCAGGACAAAGGGCTTCTGACTTCATCCTGAATGACAACACCAATCAGGGAGAGGACAAGGCTACCACATCAATCCAACCACAAGAAAGACCTCAGTTGTGGGGAAGGGGCTTATTTTTATAAGCCATAGTCTTAAACAGGTTCCAGAAATGCAAGTACAGCCAACTTTTAGGACTATCACTTGTCATAGACCCTGTGGAGGAATGAAGTGACTATCTAGCAGCTGGAGAAGAAAGGATGCACAGTGTAAAGTCCCATTAACACCACACAGATCCACACACATGTCAGATCCAAGAGGAAGCAGTGGTCTTCCAGGAGTCCTGAAGCCTAAATTCATCATGTATTGAACATAAGTGAAACACCCCAAATCAGCATGTCCCTGCCCTTCTAGAGGCCCAAGCCCCCCCCCAACCCCAGAGAGTAAACACCATGGTAGCCACCTGTCTGAGCACTCTTCTGGAACCTGAGCATGACTGTGGGTCTAGGCTGACTCAATCAGTGCCAGGTTGAAGCCTTGGGACAAGCACCCTCATATGTAATAGACCAGCAAGTACCTCTAAAACGGAGGATAGGGATTGAGCCCACATGCATCCCAATGCCATACCACATACACTCCCAAAAGAACTGTGCCAGCTTCCGGCCCAGCTAGTTCCAGACTTTGGATGGAAATTTAGAAAACTTCAAGGTATGCATTTTCAATAACTGGGGCCCTCGTGGGACAAGATCCAAGCTCAGAATGTGCTGTCAGTGGTGACTGGTCACAGCCACCAGAAAGGAACACAAGCAAGTTGAAGGCAGGCACAGAACCAGAACAGGGAATACATGGGGAGGAAACCTTGCTCCAGGCATGAGTGAGGATAGCATACAGCCTGCAGTGAGGATGTAACAAGAGAGAAGATGTATGCTATTGATTTAAGCCACTGAGATTCAGCATTTTGTTATCACAGTGACAGCTTGTCCTGATGGATGTGCAGGGTGACAGCCATGCACCAGCACAGAGCTGATGGGGCAAGGAAAATCACAGGAATCCAGCAGGAAGGTATGTGGACAGGTTAGTGATATCTGAATGAGTCTAGCTCATCATCTGTATTCAACTTGACAGAACTGTGAGGGGATGAGGTGCTTTCATTAAAATCTCAGTGTTAGCATCTTCTGAGTTTTCTGCTTTGTCCTAATGCTAAGCCAGACATTAGGCATGGTGAACAAAGGAGCAGACACTGGAGAAGCCCCATGATCATGCTCCTGCTAATATCAAGCATCTCACCTGAACTATGCCTCTCCTGAAGCTCCCCAGTCTCTCCCATCACCTCACCCACTGGCTTCACCAGAGCATTCTTTTATAAATCTCAAGAACACAGAAAACAGTGGACAAACCAAAGGCTCCTGTAGCTGATCTGTACACATGTTCTAATCTGGCAAGAGTATCTACAGCTTGCTGCCACAGTTCTGTGAAGTGGCTTTCTAATCACTTGAAAGTAGCTTTTTCAAAATAATAAAATACTTAACAGAAAGTCGGGTATGGTGGCACACACCTTTAATCTCAGCACTTGGTAGGCAGAGGTAGGAGGATCGTTGAGTTCAAGGCCATCCTGAGACTACATAGTGAATTCCAAGTCATCCTGAGCTCAAAAACACAAAACAAAAAAATAATTTAAGAGAAAAAGAAATTTAATCTCACTCACTGTTTGGACCTGTTTTTCTCAAGTTTGAAACAAATGGATCCATGGAGTCTGTGGTAGTTTGAATAGATGTTAAAAGTTTGTAACTTGAAAGAGGTGTCACTGTGGGCAGTTCACAGAGTCCAGCCCTAAGATGTTTCTGGAGATGGATCTGGAATTCCAGCTACACTGATGCAGACAGGATGTGCTGCCTGGAGTTCCTAGAGTTTGTTGTGAGTGTGCATACCTTTGGTGGTAGTTTCCCTCTCTCTGCTTGGACCTGTGAAAGGGAACCAGCCTCTTTCACCATTATGGAACTTCCCCTGGATCTGTAGCTTCAATAAATCCCTGCCTCCCTTAACTGTGCCTGGTTTGGAGGTTTATCCCAGCAGCGTGAGCTGACTAGGACAGAGTCTAAAACCAGCTCCAATCATTAATGTGACTGACACACAAAGCCAAAGCTCGGGATTCAGCAATACTCCCTGAAAGGCAAATAGGCTGGGCTCGGTTTTTATGAAGGCTGAAAATCCCAAGGCAAATACTCATAGGACATAAAATGTTGCTATTTCCACTTGCTCCCTGTAAGAGCTGCCTTTAGGTAGTATGGGCATGTCTCATGTCCAGGACCTCTGTCCTGACCTCTGACTCCCAATCTCATTTCTTGGATTATGAAAAAATATACTTTTTCCCTCCTCTTACTGCTTTTAAAGGTCTTTGATTAAATTTCTTCAGTACTTCAGATTTAGATAATTCAAAGGCAGAAAAAGCAATGCTGGGTGCAGGGGAGATGGCTCACAAGGTAAGCACTTACCACACAAGCACGAGGACCTGAGTTCGATGCCCAGCACCCACATAACAAGCCAGGTGGGATCAGCCAAACTGATGAAAACCTGCCAGCTCCAGGTTCAGTGAGAAGCTTCTATCTGAAGGAAGCCATGAAGAAGAGTCCAGAGATGGTCATCTCCACAGCTGTAGAGCCAGAGTCCACTTGCTACTCAGTCCAAGAAGACAGATGCCTCAGAACAAAGGGGACCAAGAATGCAGCCCCAATCTGACACTGACAGCCTGAAAACTTCCTAGAGAGCTACTGGTATGGGTTTGCATTGAAAGGCTGAAGAAGCTGGAGTCCGATGTCCAAAGGTGATGCACTCTCTTAGGAAGAATCCCTTTATTTCTTCTAGGCAATCAGTATATTGCATGGCGATGTTTATATTCCCAGTAGGTCCCTCTCAGTTCCTGACACACATGCCATTTGTCTCTGGAAATTTCCTCAGAGACACACCTATAAGTGGGCTTTACTATTTATTGTCCTTGGCATCTCTCAATACAAACAAGTCGACTGTCGAGATCAACCATCGTCCCTTCAACTGATGAATGGATAACTATGTACATTTACACAATAGAGTGTTATTTATTATGTGAATAAAAATTAAATCATAAAATAGTGGATGGATATGGGAAAAGATTATACTAAGTAAAATAGCCCAGACTCAAAAAGTCAAATACCACTTGTTCTCTCTTATGTAGATACTAGCTTCAAATGTTTAGATTTGTATGTGAGTTGAAGTAAAAGCCAATTGTAGAGGCCAGGAAGCTAGAAAGGGGCTATAAAGGAGGGAGGAAAATGGAGGGCTTAAGGCATAGTAGATATGTAAGTAGAGGGGCAGACAACTGGGAGTGGTTTAGGCAGAATCACGAAAGCATAAATAGAAGAGGAAGTGGGAGGAAGATTAATCAAAATTTAAGATTCTATAAGCCATGTGGAACCTGTTTGCTAGCTAATAATATGCATTGGAAAAAGAGAGTTTGGGCAGAAGTAGTCTGTGGAGGTGGATAATGTGCCCATAAGCTATAAATTAGAAACATTTCAGTACTGTAGGATACCTTCCAGCCAGTTGTTGGCCAGAGAGGACTCTGATGCCTAAGACATAACAGGCTATTGTACCCTCCAAGGCTCAGGACCATTTCAAAAGAAGAGGAAGAATGAATATAAAAGCCAAGGAAGGTGGGGGGGGAGGGAATGCTTCCAATACATAAAGTTACCTTTATATTCATGACCTCACAGTAGCTGACACTACCTACACAAGACCTGCACAAGAGGAGGGGTGAAATTATGACATCAAAATAGGAGACTAACTGGAAAGAAGAGAGGATTCAGTGGGGGGGGCATTCAGGAAAGGAAGGGGGTGACAGTAAGTGATTATGGTCATGGATGTTGTCAATAGTTTCAAGGAAAGATGAACCTTCATAGCTCAGATAGATAAATATAGGAAAAAATGAAATGAATGCCCCACCCAGGAGCAGATTAAAACAGAGAAGTGCCTCACATAGTGTACATAAAATAAGCCCACATATCCACAACTTGGAATCCACAGAAGCAAGCATGAGGGGAAAGAATTGACAGCTTGTGTCTGTTTTTAAGTGCAATCAACTCTAAGCCAAAGCTCCTCGGACTCTTTCTTCTGCATCTTCATAAAGAATCTAGTGCTGGCAGATAGATGTTCTGATGAACTCAAAGCATTCAACAGACAGACTGATAAGTGGTTCCAGCAGCCACCATCACTTTGTCTCATGCAGTTACTTTTCTGGATCGAATCCCATTTGGGGGCTGTAAAGTGCAAAGCTGACAATGTAAAATGTGCCTGCAAAGTGAAGTGAAGTAAGGTTTATTCAGGGACTTCTGAGCCCAATTGTCTGTAATGAAGCTCTTGCTTCTGCCTCTCCCTGGCCTCAGCTCTGATTGGGGAACATCTCCAGCCACCAAGTCTGAGCTTTCTCTTCGCACTTAATGTTGTCATTAGTTACAGTTGTTTTCGCCTCAAGTTCAGCACTGTAGGCTTCCTGTATTTCCCAGCGAATGGCTTAAAGAAAGAACATTTTGCAAATTACTACTCGGTAGGTCAAAATTGTCAATTCTCTCTTAAAAACAACTGCGGCACCCCATTTTGAAAATGACTATTGTTATATAGCACTGTAAGGCAAAGACCAACATTATTGAATCGAGCCATCAAGAGCAATTTAGACCCATTTTATACCTGCCATATTGATCCCCGGTCCTCGGTGGAGCTGTGGTATATGAGTATTTAATACCCATCACAGTGAGAAGAGTCAAGCTGGCTGCACATTCTTAATAGGTCTGCTTTGAATGTCCTCGGAATGAATGGGAAACCTCATCTCAAGCACAAATACTGTCTTTAACACACAAAGAAAATGAGCTGTCACAAAGCAAGGCTGAACCCGGTGGTATATATGCAAAATTGTATGCAAATTCACACAATTTATGCTGTATAAGGCGGTGGAAATGACTGAGCTGGTGTGACTTCTTGTGTAAGATGGAGCCTGAAGTTCATGAGTAGCAGAGGTGGCATAGGATTACCCTGGTGATGAACATTTAAAGAGTCATGAGTCAGGCATAGCAGACTGTTGCACAGACAGGAAGGACCATTGTGCAAACCACTGTTTACCAAACGAGGAGAGAAGAGTGTGGCAGAGATGCCCCTCAAGTCCACTACAGGGCTGCAGAGATGTCTCAGTGGTTAAAGACACTTCACTGTACACATGGAAAGCCAGATGCACAAAATAGCACATGCATCTGAAGTTCATTTGCAGTGGCAGGAATCCCTGGGGTGCCCATATTTACTCTCTTTTTCTCCTTTCTCTCTCAAATTAATAAATAAATTAGCCATTGTAGATTAATATTTTATTTCTTTCTTTAGGGGATAAGATAAGAAATCATGCCCAATGGCAAGAGCCTTGGGGACATGTGAGAGGAACCCCAACACTTCTCTATTTTTTAGGACACTATGCTTTAGTGGTCATGAAATGTTGGTGGAGGATTGCTTATATCTCATGACCTTGCTCATGTTTGCATATTGTAGGTGGTGCTATCCAGGCCTTATTACAAGGTGGGTGCTGAGGGAGGGGGTATGGTGTGATGTACACATACCAGTGAAGATTCTGTTCACATTCATTTACTGCTGTCCCCTTGGCCAAGGCAAAGTCACAGGCAATGTGGGAGAGGTTGATGCATGGACACAGATTTTGAATGTGATCCTGGAGTCCATTCATGACATACCATGCCAGTCTCCCAGTGCCCAGAAAGGCTCTTCAGAAGAGGGTGTGTGACTCCCTCCTTATTCCTGGCTTATAGTCTAGGTAGCTGGTGACAGGCAAGACCTGCCATAAGAAACCCACAGATTTCCGCAAGGGGTAGTACAAAAGAGTCTTTCAGAAATACTCTCCTGAGCCACCTGTCACAGCTTTGGTTAATTATTCTATGGAGAATTCCCCATGACATGTGCCCAGGCTTGCTTCAAACAGAGACACAAGCAGCCTGGAAGAATGACTTGTCACAGTCTGTTTGCAAAGACTCTTCCTCTGCCTCCTGTGATCACAGCCTTCAGCCACTGAGCTGGCGGAAGGAAGCTCCAGATACAGTGCTTGGTGATTTCCTTCCATTTCACAAGATGCTAGAGAGAAGCACTTGCTGAACCCAGCAATGGATGGATGAACTGAGGTTCAAGGTACAGCCACATGCCCAGAAACACACGGAGCTGGTAATTCTATCTCCATACAAAGTCTATGTTCTTGAGGGCACACTTGCTTTTTAGGGCTTCCCTCTGTTGGAGTGTTCATCCTAGCTCCAGGAATGTTGGATGCTGTATCCTGAGACACAGACTACATCAGTCAAGCCAGATGACCAAGACAACGGAGCACTTCACAGTCTAGATCTGGATTCACAACACAGATTTTATGTCCATAGGTCAGTTCTCTTCTCACTTTGGTTTAGAGAAGGTTCTTTGTGAAGATGGCAGTAACGACCAGGGATGCTGAAAACTCATCAAAGTGCTGAGAAGTGACAGTTGAGTTTTCAACACTAAATGAGAGATCTCCATCACACCTCTGAGGCTCAGGGAATATTGCAGAAGAGATGGCTGAAAGAATGTAAGAGCCAGATGATGGGGAGGAGGGTTTTAGAACACTGTTGTCCAAACATCGATGGTCATTGCATTCATGACCTCACAGTAGCTGTCATGATGTCATGATCTGTTCCAAGTCATAGATAGATCTGGTACTGGGAACAAAGCTAAAACTGCAAAGGGATTTCAGGATGAGCCCCAGGGGGACTAGGACTTCTGAGTGCTGCCTGGCTCTATTTCTGGATTGTCTCAGAAGCCCTATAAGCATCAAGGCTTGGTGCTGGAGGCCTATAGGCTTCAGAACAGGATAGCCTTGAGGAAACTGGCCGGTGAGATGTGGCTCTCCCACTCTGAAAAGCAACCAAAGCTGTGGACACTATACAGGTGGGGACCAGAGTGGCCCAGCTGAGCCAAACAAGTAACCACTATGTTCTTCCCTTGCTCTTCCATGCAAAGAAGCCCCAATCTCCCTCAACAAAAGCTGTGAGTAGTGAAAAGGGCAAAAGCTTTGTGGCTGGCAAGATGGTTCAGTAGTTAACAGTGCTTGTTTGCAGATCCTACCAGTCCTGATTCAATTCCAAGCCTCGCACAGAAGCCAGATGCAAAACAAAAAGTGGTGCAAGCATCCAGTGCTTATTTACAGTAAAGAGGCCCAGGGGTATAGGCACACACACAGGTACAAATAAGCAGAGAGGCAGCTTCAGAATGTATCTCATTCCCTCCCCTTTGTCCATCTTGGCCCTTCCTTCTCCTTCCTGGACTTCAGCTCCAATTAGCCCTACTTAATTGATGACCCTCTGCATCTCATCAGTTTGTTGAGAGCAGGACTCAGTTGTTCTCCTGTCCACAGCATGTCACTTTCTCACTAAGTCCAGGAGGCTGGAGATACCCCAATGCCTCACAGACTTCCACCTCCCCAGGCCAGCAAAGCCTACTAGCTCCTTGCCAGGCTCTGTCTCCCAGTTCATTGAGCTAAAAGGATGGGTGTGAGCTTCCTGCACAGACAGGATCCCCTCATCAGTCCTGGGCCAGGTCCTTGGTCTTCTGATTGTGCAGCAATTCTGTGTGTGCTATGAGATGGAGTTATTAAAGAGAAACAGGGTAGGAATGTACATTTCTCTCTGATATGTTGAAGAAAACCTGGCTCGCTGAGCTTCTCCTGCTCCTGCAGATGCTGGTGACAGACACCTGTCAGGGACAGAGTTCTTGAAAGCACTGGCTCCTGGGCCCGGTGGGATTTGGAGTCACATAGAGGGAGCTGGGTTTCAGCCCTAAGAGGTTTGACCTTTAGTCCATTCCTTAGCTATGAGCCTGTTTCTTTGTCAGCAAAATACAGATTAAAATGTCACCCCCCAAGGGTCCAAATGGGATTATCAAGATGACCTAGATAAAACAGCTATCATGCAGCTGGCAACCAATATACTTTCCTGCCTCCCTGACTTCCCTCCATCCCTATAACAGGGACAACAATCCTTCCTTTTACTCCTGCAAAGTGCCATGGAGCTAGCATTTTAAGCAGCGTCTTGGGCTCATGCTGGCCAATATTTCACTGCCACGCTATTCACCTGGCTCAAGAGAGATTCCCCACCCACCCCTTTCTTCCTCCCATTCTTTAGCATAGTTTTCATCTCCCATTGAGGCCATTTATACAGTGCCCTCCAATCTTTCCTCCCTAAAACCTCCTAAGCCACAATCTAAAGAGAAGTGCCTCCTTTGCTTTACTTTCCCTGACCACCTCTGCATGTTCAAGTCACTTACTGAGCACAAGGAGAAATCATTAATTTTATCCTATTCGGCTGAGGTTACCCACTCTGGACCATGAAAGAGATACTCATTTTAAAAATATATTTGACAATCTGGAAGATATATTTGAGATATCAGAAAACTGAGCCCATTATGTGGCATTTAAAATATATAGTGTGGTGATGTATTTCTAAAATGTGCAATATACCTTATGAATTTATATTGCATATATAGCACTTAGTTATTTGTATCATTTTTCCTCTGTGGATTCAAATTTTCTAGATGATTTCCCTGTGTGGGTATCTTATTATGAGGCCCCTGACTACCATCACGTGAATAAAATGAAAAGTATATGAATGCAAAGTTCAAGGTCAGTTAAGGTCAAATGGCATCTGGGGAAGCCAGAGGATGTACAGAATTAGGGAGATGCTTCTAGGCATACTCCCACACACTTACCATGGTTTCATGGAGGAGGTAGATTCCCTCAGTTCCAAGCTGAAATAGTGAGGCTGAGCAGTGACGACAATCACTTCCATTCATGCAGTTCAGAGAGGAAGGGGCACTATTACTTAGCCGGACCCCAACCTACTCACCTGTCAGCTGCACCTCATTGCTTTCATGGATGAACTTCCTGTATGAAGAGCACTGTCTTGGGAAGATGCGAAGGGTAGAGGAGGACTTGAGTCTGAGATAAGATCCCCTCATTTCTAATACTGGAAATCACCTTTTAAGAAAAGATGTTGGGAAGAAACTGACTCATCAACTAAACATGAGCACAAACTCCTTCACTTATCACATACCCTCCCTCCTCTGGCCCCAGCTCTCCTGTTCTATCCCCTTCTCCTTTGAATCCATCATGGAAATGCTAGCCTTACTGTCTCAGGAAATGCTCTGTACAGCCTGTAATGAATCTTCTCCAGGGTCATTTCTGTCTCTGAAGGACCACTCTGCTGGCCCATTGTGTGGGCCCATTGGTCATCCTCCTTCCTCCAGGTCCTGATGTCTCTCCCCCTAAGGAGGCATCCTTCCTCTGTCAGCACCTAACTTTCACATGTTCCATGTGTCATAACACTGAGCTCCCACCTGCCAGTCCAAAGACATATGACCCCCTTATCCAAGGACCAAGGGCCAGGAACCATGACTTCATAAACATGTAACCCCCCTGAATGAATGGGTATCTGTTACCAGAAAATTTCCTTCACTGTTTGAGTTTCTCTATTTTCCTTAAGTGTCTCAGAGCCATACTCCAGCCATTAAAAGAATGGAGATTTATGAGACCTCTCTTCCATAGGTTTTATATTCAGCCCCAGCTTCTCTTCTCTATTTCTAGAAAAGACAGACTCTCCTATCATCTCACAGAACCTGGAAGCCAAGGCTAATGGAAACAGAAAGAAGAAAGAGCTATAATTCATTGAGTAACCTTTCTTATTGCCCATCATGATACGTCCCCCAGCCCAGAGAGCTCTCTGCAGATGAAGGAATAAACCACCAGTCCCTAAGCTCAGATCAGCCTCCTTTCTCTCAGCAAGTTACCCCATCTTGACTTTCTGTATATTAAATTAACTTTATAAGATTACCCTCTTCTTTCTCATATAGATATGGGCTGTTGAGGGTCTAGGATGCCCCTGGGATCCTTGACTACCTCGGCTGTAATAAGTAAGTTGCAGTGCGTTCCCTATACTCATGCATATGGGCAGTGAGCCAAGTGACATGGTATGTCATGAGGAGTGCAGCTTCAAGCTCTCAAAGACCCTTCACTGGAACAGAGAAGGATTGAAGACATGTCTCACGAGCTCCACTGTGGCAGGGATTTTAGTCATAGCCTGCTAGAAATACGGCATAACTTTAGACAACACAAAACTGCCTCTCCCTGCCTCTTCCTTCCTATCTTGGTCTCTACTCTAATCTCCCCATGGGCCTAATCCTGTCAATTGGCCAGCACTCAGCCCTTTTCTGTTCATCCCTCCATTGCCCTTCTTCATGGTCATGTTGGCTACAGTGTGCTGTCTGGTGCTAGCTGAGTCTCAGTTCAAAGCACTTCCCTCCCTGACCCACTCACTTTCTGCCCTTGACATCTGGAGTAGTGAGCCACACATAGCCCAAGACCATGTTCTAAAAGACTGCCTCCTTTCCAGTAGCAAGCTTGAGCCCACACCCTGAAAATACAACTATAAGACAATTGACACAAAAACTAGATTTCTCAGGCTGGGGATGGATGTAACTGGGTTGGCAGAGTGCTTGTCTACCATGCACAGAGCTCTGGGTTCAATTCCCAGGGCTGTACACTCCATCTGTGCTGTTACATGTCTAATCTCAGCACAAATATACATAATTCTGGATTACCTAGATTCTATTTTTAGTAGCCTCCCTGTCACTCACTCCCATAGTGCATCTTTACTTGGGAGCCCAAGAGTCTGGTATCTGGTGCATATTGCCCTAAATCCCCATTTCCAGTCAAGGGCTTCCCCTCACTAAGTGGAATATTTGGCCGAATTTAAAAGCTGTTGATTGTCTCCCCCTGGCCTAGGCTCCTCCATTGCACAAGTGCTACTTTCTTGGTTCACTGTTCTCACCCAGTAGGAGGTGTGGTTAGCCTACTCACGGCAGCAGACTGTGTTTCATGTTAAATATTTTTTTTTATTGTTCATGCTGGGCCCGGGCATGGTGGTACATGCCTTTTTTATTTTATTTATTCATTTTCAAGGAGAGAGAGAGAGAGAGAGAGAGAGAGAGAGAGAGAGAGAGAGTGCACCAGGGCCACCACTTTGTGGGTCTGGCTTATGTGGGACCTGGGGAATTGAACCCCAGGCCTTAGGCAATGGAGGCAAGTGCCTTAACTGCTAATCCATCTCTCCAGCCCCACGATGGCTTATATTTTTAATCTAGAAAATCCTGCCTTTAACAGATAGATCAGGAGCCCCAGCCCCCTGTATCTGAAGTCCATACCTTCCTTAGCCAAAGCTACAGCTAGAGAAATGCTAAATGCCCCTCAGGGCACTGTTTTCCCAGGGTGCAACACTCCAAGGACTTCAGTCTAGTTCTACCAGACCCTGACCAGTCCCACCTTCCACTTGGTTTCCCACCAGCACAGAGGTAATAGAAGTTATGATACTGGCACTGGAAAATCAGATTCCCGAGTCAAGGGACTGCATTAGCACCATGTAGCATCTCTGTACTCAGTCTCAAGCTGATATAGCTGCCACTTCTGGTGAATTCAGAAGATTTATACTCTTCTAAATATAACAATGAACCAAAAACCAAAGGTGGAAATACCCAAGGATATCAAATAGTAATAATAGTTATTATTATTACATAATAAACATTATTACAGTGATTATTATGATATAATTGTTCTCTTACACAATAAATTATTATTACGTAATAATTGTTGTCATTGTTACATAACAATTTTGTTACCAGGATCTTGCTCAAGCCTCCCACTGGGTCCCCAGTCCTTGTGGTCACAGATGAGACACACAAAGTGTAGTGAAGAAGACAGCTAGACTTTATTACAGAGTAAAGTAAAACCCTCTCAAGGGATGAAAGTGGGCAATTGCCAAAGGAACACTGCTTCAACTTTAAAGTAGGCTTTGTATTGTCTCTAAAGTCTCTAAAATTGTCAGCTTTCTCTGTAGGGCATGTTTTCTGTGCAGGTGATTGGCAGGCACACTTGGATTAGCTCATATGAGAGAAGTAATGGATAGCATGTATCATTACCATAAAACCCTTATGACCTGAGCAGTTCAAAATGTCATGTCTCCATCCATGACCAAAGATATTTTCTGATCCCATCCTTCTTATAAGTAATCAGAGTCTTGTAGTTTCAGTTCCTGGTTTTATAGGTGTTGATTATGAGGGTGGGTCCATCTTTAATGACCTCTCAGCTTGCTAATATCCAACTGGCTATCTAATAATTCTAAGAGCACAAGATTCCCATTGCATCAGAATTGAGAATCATATTGTAAGAGAATTGCTGCAGATGAGAGACAATTTACTGTACTGACAATGTGTTCCAGGAGCATCCTGTTCTAGGAGCTGGGCTGGCACAATGAACTAGGTAGCCAGGTGCTTCCCTCACAATCTTACCCTCTGGGACAATATCTAAGATGGACTGCCCAAACTGGATCCAGAGGAAGGAAGGTGACCAGTGCCAAGGCCCCAGGAAAGCACTGACTGAAGGAGGGAAGGGCACCCTTGGGGCAATGGGCAGCATCTGGAAGGCAGGAGCCTGAGCAACCTGAGTCCCTCAGCATGGGCCGGGCACCCAGCTCAGCTCTTGAAAGAAGCTTGAGTCTCAAAGGATTTCTTGCTGCTTTGTCCTTAAAGTACACTCTGCTGCCGTCGCTGTTTACAAAGGGCAGAAAGTAAAGCTAAATGCCCAGAACCGGTACTTAAAAAGCTTTTAGGACTTTAGCACTACACAATTGGTGTAGCCTCGGGAAAATGCAGGTTTAGTTGAAAGAAAATCCACTCTTCTAAGGCTTCAGGAAAAGAGTGGTGCAGACTCTAGGAGTTCCATTCTTAAATAACAGAAAAGGAGAAGGAGCCCCAGACAGGGTGAGCTACGGGGCAGCCCTAAGTCCCCAGGGAGTAAGTAGTCTGTCCTGCTGGGACTCTTACCTACATAATTTGCACAGTCAGGAATGACAGAAAGGGAGAAGTCTCATTGCCTCCATCCTGTGTCATCGTTCCATTGAAGTCTAAGTGCAACATCCAGAGGCACTGTTTCTTTGCCTTGACAAAGAGCTGAAGTCATATCTGAGTCCAAAACTAGGGAGTCTGTGGGGGACCCTGTGTTTACTCTAGGAGAACAAGGCAAGGTTGAAATAGCAGAAGCTGACAAACACCTAGGGAGGTGTCAGCCCACAGAGGTATGAGACACAAAAGTGAAACATGGAGCAAAAGCCACGAAATATGAAGCCTTGAAGCCATCAGGAGCTGCTAGAGAGAGAGTCTGTCTGCAAAGGGGAATATACACACCCTGAAGACATCAAAGCCTTGTGTTGTCAGTACATGATCACTGAGAAGAAAAGACCTCTTTACCTTGGGCTTCCTGAATGGTTTTTGCAGGAATAATTTCCACAGAACATTGGAAAAATTGAGTCAGTGTACCAAGGTTGCATGTTATTGATTTTAGGAATCCGAGCAAATATTTCATATTGATTACTTCAGCATCATTTTCAATGATTATGCACACATTAACATAAGACCTCTGGGTATGTCTAACCATGGCTGTTCTTCATATGCATGTTCATACATACTATGAGCTTTGTCTTACCTACCTACTCACTCCACAAAGCTGGCATACTAGGAAAGCTGGTACAGAAATTGAAAAAACTTAGTATCACTCTGTACTTCCCAGGCCTGTCATTTTCATAGATAATGAAAATGAACCTGGGAAATTCCTGGAGTGACTCAGAATGCTGGTTAACTCATGGAGGTCTTGAGTTGTACTGGAAGTTACATATCTGACTGTCATCCACAGTCAACACTAAAAGGGAAATCAGGCTTTCAGGACTAAATGACTGGACATAAACAGATGGCATTGTGGACCAGAACTGAATTAAAGTGCTAAAATGATGCTTAGTGGGAGAACAGCTTTAGAAACCCAACAAGTAGATTGAGGGGCATTCAGCTGAAAATTTAAGAGGGTGTCTTAGTACACTTTACTGTCATAACCTGAGCTGTTACTAAATAAAGGAGATGGCTGTGTCTGATCTCATAGTTTGGGAGGGCCAAGAGCATGGAACAGATGTTAGCTTCTAGTAACAGCCTCGTGACAGCATCATTTGATAGGAGAACTGCATGGTGAGGACACGAGGAAACTGGAAGGGTCCAGGCTCACTTCTATGACAACCTAAGAGTCATTCCACATCTGTAAGACCAGTATCAATTCCATCATGAGTGCAGTCATGACCCAGTCACCTTCCATGATAATTCCACCAGTACTTTTCCATACTGCTACACTGGAGACCAACCTTCTAGCACATGAAACTTTGGAGAACAAACTACATCCAAACCATAGAAGTGGGGAAAAATACAATCCAAAGAAAACTAAATTGAAGCACTCTGAAGGACAAAACATTTACAGAGAAAGGAATGCTACAAGCACCTTCAACTAAATGAAAGTTTGACTACCTAAGCTAGGTGATGCCCATATCACCTAACTCATTATATGATATTATTTTAATTTCTGAGTACCAAAAATATGTCAAAGTAAAAAAAGGTACAATCACAAAAAATAAATAAGTTTAAAAAATTGACAGATCTTGCTATGTAGCCCAGGCTGGCCTCAAACTCAAGGTGATCCATCTACCTCATCTTCCTAAGTGCACGGATTACAGGCATGTACCAACACACATAAATTTCAAAGTAAAAAATTAAAAGAAAAAAACCCTAAAAGAGGAAAAATTGAGAAGGGGAAGAAAGGAAATAATAAAGAAAAATCCAAAGCTTCCAGGAAAATATTATTAGGAGAATTGAACACCATATTGCTTATGCAATCAAACACAACATAGGGGTCATAACATACAGATGAGGCCAAATCCTCATTAAACTTGCTCTTCCACCAAGTGCCTCCTCTGTTTATGTTATTATTTAAATAGTGTATCAATATTACCCATTTAAAGGGTAGAATCTAGGGAAATTATCAGATATGAAAACAACCTACAAACATCAGTAGGTGTTCATTCTATACATCAACAATGAAAACCTGAAAAACAGTCCCATTTATCATAAGCTCAAAAAAATGCTTTGAAAAAAATTTAATAAGTAAGTGAAAGGCCAGTGCATAAAAATTCTAAAACAGTAAAAGAAATTACAGAACACATAACAACATAAAGAGATCCTATGCTCATGCCTTAGAAGAATCAGCATTATTAAGATATTCAGACTACAAAGTCATTGAGAGTCAATGCATACATATCAAAATTCTGATGAGATTGTACACCTGAATATAAAAACAATTATAAAGTTCATATGGAAACACAAAGTACTCAGAGGATCCACATTTTAATTGAAAAGAAAAGTTAAGTACATCATAGGACTTAATTTCAAATTTTTATTACACACATATAGTAATCAAAACAGTCTGAGAGAAACATAAAAACAGACAAAGAACAAGGGGACAGAATAGAACACAAAAATAAGTCCATGCCATTATGATCAGTTGATTTTCAATAAGCTACCATGAACAAACAATGAGGAAAGGACAGTCTTTTCAATAAATAGGGTTGAGAAATTTGAATATCTATATTCAGGTGAAGTAAGACCCTTATCTCACCCCAAATGTAAAAATAAATTTAAAAATAGGTTAAAGGCTGAACAATAAGACTTGAAACTATAAAACTACTAGAAGAAAACATTCAAGAGAAATCTTCATTCTATTATTCTGGACAATGATTACTTGGCTATAAGACCAAAAGCATGCACAATAAAAGAAAAAATAGGCAAACTCAAACTACAAAGCTTCTGTACTGTAAACAATCAACAGATGAAGAGACAACTTGTGGACTATGGTACCTGGGCTAGGAAGGCTCTGAGCCTGGAATTGGCTGGAGGAGTTGCCTTGGGCACTTCTACGCATCCTCTCTCTAGCTGACCTGGGCGTCCTCACGCATCATGGGAGGATATGAAGGGGATCAGGCAGAGAAAATGATATGATGCAATGAGGCATACACTGCATGGTTTGTATGTCCCAACCACATTCCACTAGCTGAACTGGTCTCAGTCTGCAGATTCAACGTTGGAGGTGGAAGGCACAAACCCTACCAACTGATGGGAGTTACAGCAAAGAGTTGGAAATCGTTTTTTAATCTCCAAACCAATTTCTGACAAAGGAGAATGGAGGAACTCAGAAAGTAGACTAGCAGGTGAATAAAATCAGGGTCTGAGATCAAGGAAAAAGAGAAATGACTCGGGCTCACCACAAAGACGGTAAGCCAGAGTCCTCTAACCCATTCTCTGACAACTCAAAGTGCTAACAAACAGTGCTGCTTAAATGGCCAACCAGCCTTCAAAGGCAGGGATCTCTCTCTCCCTTCCTAAAATAACTACTTTACATTTTAACATTTGATTAACAAAATCAGTGCTTATCCCAGTGAAATATTTTGCCTCACATCAGACCACATTGGTGAGGCGGGGAAGTGGGGAAATGTGGGAAGGGAAGATAAATGAAGCATTCTCGAATGCTCAAAAGGACGTGATGTTTAAGAGCTGTAGCTTAGTGGAATTGCCCTTTGTCAAAATGACATTCTGGGTCTGGGAATGTAGCTCAGTTGGTAGAGTGCTTGCCTGGCACGCATGAAGCCCTGGGTTTGATTCCCAGCACTGCATAAAACTAGATGTGGTGGCATACATCTGCAATCCCATCACTTGGGAGTAAAGGCAGGAGGATTAGAAATTCAAAGTTATCCTTCATATTCACTGCATAGCAAGTTCTAGGTCAGTCTGGGCTACATGAGTTCCCTTCTTAAAATAATAAATACAGAAAGAACTGAATTCCCCAGTGAGAAGATATTTTGTAAATAAATAAATCTGTATTTTATCCTTGTGATGAGATGATTTCAGAAACGAGATCAAGGAGATACACATTTTCTAGCAGGGTCTGGAGCAAGCAGGTTAGACACACCAGCTGCAACCTTTGGCCCCCAATTTTCCCTCTAAGTGATGCCACAAGTATCAAAAGAAATGAGAATGGAATTTTCCCTGGGTGTCCCACAGCAGCTTTGAGTGCACATACACAAACAGAATTCATTACCCTCATCACAGAATTCCTGCAAGAAATCTCAATTAGCAGCACCATCCTCTTCTACATAAAAGCTGAGCAAGACTCTGGAGTGACTATTAGGTGCTCTGTCCCTCTCTGCTTATCTGGATTTTTAATCGTTCAATAAATCCGGTCCAAATTGACTCAACAATGCCCTTCTCTAGCCCCATCTTGTAGGTTGGTTAAGAAGCCTTCTGGTCTTTATAGAACCATGTTGTAGGTCCCTTTCCCTGGACAGCCACTCCACACTGCTTCCTTCCATTGGAATCCAAAGCCATCCAACCTCCACAATCCTTTCCCTGCCCTTTCCTGCAAGATTAAGCCCTCACTCTGTAGTTCTATTCACAAGACTGTTTCTTTGTTTATATTTATTTGTTTGAAACAGTCTCACTCTGTATGCCAAGGTAGTCTTGAACTTACTATAGAATCCAGGTTCACCTTAAACATGGAACAATCCTCCTTCCTCAGTCCAAGCACTGAATTACAGAGATGCACCTCCATACACTGATTCACAAAACTCTCGATGTATGCTCTGAACATAGCCTGCCTCTCTTCCTCATTTTAACAATCCCACTCATGGTCCTCCTCATCATTTGTCCAAAACACCTGGTTTCCAACATACTCATTGCCTTTAGATATATTCCCAGAAGTGGAGTTGCTGGCTAATATAATAGTTAAATAGAGCTATTTACTGCCTCTGCCTAAAGATATACACTACTTCTTACCTGCCACAGGCTGCATGCTTAAAGATCTAGATTAAATATCACTGTCTTTGTATTCTTATCATGGCATACAGAATTAATGAGTGCCTTCTAAGGTCAGCCTTTGTGCTAAGTAACATAAATTATCTCAGTTAATATTCACAGCAACCTTGTGAGTTAAGCAGAGAAGAAGCTGAATCTTGGAGAGGTTAACTGGCTCAGGATCCCAGAACATGGATTCTAAAGCCAGTGCTCATAACCACTGTGAACCTCACTGGAGATAAAACCAGGGAGTCAGTCCCTACTGGCATCTTGGTCACCACTATTCACACCCAAGCCTTCTGCTTTAACACCACACTTTTGAAAATGTATCTACTTAATCTTGAGTGGATCCTGATTCAAAAAACAAACTGTTTAAAAACAGGTGTATTTATAGGACAACCAAGAAAAATTTGAATACTCAGTAGACATTTGATGAAACTAAGGAATCATTAATTATTGGTACTGCGGTTATCTTTAAGTTTTTATCATTTTGAAATGTTCTAAGCTGTTTAGAGTTGAAATGGTATGAGAGACATTTCATTATGAGAGACAAGCATAAGTGAAAAGATAGGGAAAATTTTTTTCATTGTGTTTAGAATGACTAAAACTGGGCAGTGTACAAAATTGGAGAACCTGGAAAATGGATGAATTCCTGGACACCTACCACCTACCAAAGATTAACCCAGAGCAGATAAAGCTTCTAAATAAACAAACCACACCCACATAATCCAAAACATTCCCAAAAGGAAAAATCCAGGGCCTGATAGATTCTCAACCAAAATCTACCAAACATTCACCATAGAACTGAAATTACTATTTCTGAAGCTTTTTGGTGTTACTGGAAAAGAAGGAATGTTTCCAAACACCTTCTATGAAGCTAGCATCACCCTGATTCCAAAATGAGACAATGGTACAAGAAAGGAAAACTACAGACCCATATCCCTGATGAACGTAGATGCAAAATCCTGAACTAAATCCTTGCAAACCAAATACAACAACAAATCAAAAATATTATCCACCTAGACCAGATAGGCTTCATCCCAGGGATGCAGTTCAACATATGGAAGTCAATTAGTGTAATCCACCACATTAATAGACTCAACCACAAAAACCACATTGTTATCTCAGTAGACACAGAGAAGGTCTTTGACAACATTCAACACTACTTCATGATCAAAACTCTGGAAAGGCTGGGCATAGAGGGATTATACCACAACATAATAAAGGCAATGTACAAAACTCCTAAAGCCCAAATCATATGCAATGGGGAAAGAATCAAGGAGTTCCCACTAGAATCAGGAACAAGACAGGGGTGTCCACTCTCATCATTGCTCTACAACATAGTGCTTGAAGTTCTACCCCAAGCAATAAGACAGGAGAAAGACATAAAAGGATATAAATTGGAAAGAAAAAAGTAAAGCTATACCTTTTTACAGATGACACGACCCTATACATAACAGACCTGAAGAATAGTATCAGTAAAATCCTGAATATGATAAATTCATTCAGCAAAGTGGCAGGATACAAAATTAACACACAAAAATCAATAGCCTTCCTGAATGCAAAGGACATGTATACAGAAAAAGAAATCAGAGAGACTGTCCCATTTTCAATAGCCTTAAAATAAATCAAATACCTTGGAATAACACTAACCAAAGATGTAAAAAACTTGTATAATGAAAACATTAAAGAGCTCAAGAAGGAAATAGAGGAGGATGTGAAAAGATGGAAAGATATTTCATGCTCCTGGATAGTTAGAGTTCCTATAGTAAAATGGCAATTCCTCCAAAAGTATTATACAGATATAATGCCATGCCACTAAAAATCTCAGCTTCATTTTGCACAGACATAGAAAAAATAATCTCAAAATTTATTTGGAATGGCAAAAGGCCTTGGATAGCCAAATCTATTCTTAGTAAAAAAGCTTCCTCAGGTGGTATCACCATTTCTGATCTAAAAATATACTACAAAGCCACAGTAACAAAAACAGCATGGTACTGGCATTAAAACAGATAGACAGACCAAAGGAACAGAATTGAAGACCCTGCTCTTAGGTCAAGTAACTATAGTTATTTGGTCTTTGATAAAGGTGCCAACAAAGTTCACTGGCGTAAAGATAGCATCTTCAACAAGTGGTGCTGGACAAATTGAATAAATACTTGTCAAAAAATGAAAATAGACCCACTCTTCTCACCATGCACAAAATCAACTCCAAATGGATCAAAGACCTCAACATAAAATCCTGAAACCTTGAAAGCTGAAATCCTGAAAACTCTGGAATTGAAAATAGAAGGAACTATCCATGAGATAGGGGTAGGGAAAAACTTCCTGAACAAACCTCCAAGTAGTCCAGGAAGTGCAACAATCACTTAACCAATGGGATCTCATCAAGCTTAAAAGCTTCTGTACAGACAAGCATACCAAACTCAGAGACAATAGAGCACCATCAAACTGGGAGAAAATTTTTGCCAGCTATAATACAGACAGAGATCTAGTAGCTAGAACTTACTAAGAACTCAAAAAATAAATAATAGAAAATCAAACAGCCCTCTCACAAAATGGGGCATTGATCTCAACAGAGAATTCACAGAGGAGGAAACACAAATGACCAATTCTCATTTAAGAAAGAGTTCATCACCCTTAATCATCAGGGAAATGCAAATCAAAACTACAATGAGATTCCACCTTACTTCAGTAAGAATTGGAATCATTAAAAAAAATCTAACAATAGATGTTGGCAAGGATACAGGGGGAAAAGGAACCCTTATTCACTGCTAGTGAGATTGCAAACTCATCCAACCACTATGGAAAGCAGTGTGGAGACTCCTGAATAGAATGGATATAGAGTTACCAAGGGACCCAGCTGTCCCTCTACTGGGCAGCTACCCTCAGGATTTCATGCCTCATCACAGAGACATTTGCTCAACCATGTTTATAGCAGCTCAATTCATAATAGCAGACTTTGAATCAACCCAAATGCCCATCCCTGGACGAATGGACATCAAAGTTGTGATACATTTTTAAAAATATTTTATTTATTCATTTTTCAAGCAGAGAGAGAGAGAGAGAGAGAGAGAGAGAGAGAGAGAGAGAGAGAGAGAGAACCAGGGCAACCACCTTGTGGGTCTGGCTTATGTGGGTCCTGGGGAATTGAACCCAGGGCCTTAGGCACTGGAGGCAAGTGCCTTAACTGCTGAGCCATCTCTCCATCCCAGTTGTGGTACATTTGCATGATGGAATTCTACTCAGCTGAAAGGGAAAATGGCATAATGAAATTTAAAGAAAAGTGGACAGACTTGGAGCAGATCTCACTTAGTGAACTCACACAACAGAGAGACAAGTGCCACATACTCTTCCTCATATGCAGTTCCTAGCCAGGTTAAGTTTAGCAAACCTGACAGGTGAATTGAGAGACTGTAAAAGAGAATGGAAAGAATTGGGAGGGGGGAATGGGAGGGGAGAGTTATACAATAAACTAAACCAATAATGAAGCAATAACATAAATTGTTTACTTTTATACAATAAGCTTCCAAGGAAGCTGGGGGCATCGTCAGGTAAGAGAGGCCATGAATAGAATGGGAGTAAGCCTAACCCCATGAAAAATTGATCAGGCCTGCAACTCCCTGTCCCAGCCATTGGCTCCTTCCCACACTGAACTGTTGATCAAAGAGTCCCATGAAGTCACCAAAACAAGACAGGCTTTTGTCAAAGCTCCTGAATACCTGCCCCAGGCCAAAGGTAAGACCCTATTGCTGAATAAACCATAGAATGCCATTGTACAACACCAGGAGACCCTGCTAGATCCAGAATGGTAACCAGGTCCCAGATGGTGCATGTGTAGTGCTGAAAGGCATTACACGATCTGCCAGGGGAAATTGGTCAATGATATTTGGAGAAAGCAGAAACCACTGGTATACAATTCCGACTAATACCATGAGAATGCTGAACACACTGCTATATGGAGGAGAGGAGCAAGTTAAGAAGTGCTCACCTGTGTAATAGTGGCACCAAACATAAGTAATCAATTGTCTTTCAGATTGGCTAAGAGTGACAAGGAACCAACCCTTAACTGGAACTGGGATTCATGACAAAATCCTATTGGGACCAAGAACCTGGGCTCCAAGGGGAAATTTCCACTACCAGAGAGGTACAGAGAGGCCACACCCATTAGAATCTTGCCAAAATAGCAATGTTTGTCTCATTTAGCCTATACTAATCTCACTCTTCAATGGAGATTCTGTTTGCCTTTTTTTGAAGGCAGCAAGAGAGCTGTGGACAACCCAATTCCACCAACAAGCCATGGGATGATGGCTGACATCATGGAAAGAGATGAAGCACCCCTGGCCTATCATCTAGACTCCAAAGGAAACCTATGAGAAAGTGGTGAGATAAACAAGAGACCAATCACCACAGCAAGTCAGGTAACCCATGAAAGGTCAAAGAGACAGACACCAACAATATCCAACACAACCCAAAGCAGAAGCCCAGAGACTCTTAACCTCTCAGCAATAAAGCAGACTTAAAACTCACTCACTATGACTCAGGGAACTGAGTGGAAGAGGGGGGTGGAAAGAATGTAAGAGCCACGGTGGAGGAGAATATCCAGAGACATTGATCCCCTCAGCAACAACAGACAAGGAGGTCGTGGGGGGACCTGGCTTCCTCAAGAGCAATTCATAACCCCTACTCCATGGACTGATCCAGTATGCCCATGGAGGAGAATCCCCAGTGGATTTGGGACAGGGAGGAGGGAGACGGGAGTACCATCATAAGATTTGCACATAAAATGTATCTAATTATGGATAATAAAGATATTTTTAAACTGGGTAATATATTTATAGAGGTTATTTTGTTACCACTGTATATGGCTGAAAGCCTGTAATAATGAAAGTATTCCAGAGATGCCTCAAGTAAATATTGGTGTGCTCACCCTCCTACATTGGGGGTGTTGGAGAGCAGAGGATGTCTGAGTCTCTGCTTTACTCCTGCACTTCCAGCACCATAACCACACAGGGGATGGGCATCAGGAATGTTTCTTAAATGAAGAGGCAATAACCATGGAGATCACATCCAAAGACAGAGTGCAATGCTGTCTTTCTTTCTGACTGACTCACTGTGGACTAATGACCTCATTGCCACCAAAGCTGTGGCTGGGCTCCCAAGGAAAGTTGCTGGAGTTGGACATGGTGCTGGCTTCCCATCTGCTTCTACTCTGACCTGGCTCCTCTTGGCCTCCAGTGTCATAGCTCTCTGCCTTTAGACACTGAGCTTTCTTCCTCTGACTCCTGGATGCCCTCAACAGTGACTGGGATCCTTCTAGGCACTCTTCTTGTTACTAAAGCTAAGCCTTAGGTCTCAGCCATGCCCACCTGACTCCATAGTTTAACAAAGAAGAAATTTGGCCTTCCCCCTTAACATATGACTGCTGACTTCATTCCCCAGGGCTTTGATTGACAGCTGTTCTGGATGACAGCCTTTGGAAATGTTGTCTTTACAGTGACCCAAACATACCATTAGACTGCAGACTGTTTCAGAGAAGAATGGATTTACTATGAGCATCTGGCCCACACTTACCTCTTTCAGGGAGTGTCAGATGACCAGGATATGTATCCCTGTTGTGTGCTGGAATTCCCGAGACAGCCTTGGCGTTCCTCACACCTTCCAAAGGGAGGCTTTCACTGTGGTCAGTGTCCATACACCATGATCACCAACAGCCATCCCAGAGTTAGGAAAAGTACTACCTAATCAGGGGAAGTGAGAGACAACAGTAAGGTGCAGACTACTGTGGTCAGAAAGGGAGGCACTGCCCCAAACTTTCAGACTCTAAGGATCCAGACATTAAAGTGAAGCTTTACAATGGACAGGTGTCAAATAGACAAAATACATAATGTAAAAATATACAGTTTCAAAGTCCTTCTTTATTTCCTATGATGATCCCAAGCATGCCTAAATAATCTCTCTGTGTTCACTATGCGTATTCTATATGCCTCTTGTGCATCAAGGCCTGTCGAGAGGTCAGATGACAGACAGTGGGTAAGCTTGATCTTCACCTTCTAGGAGCCCCTGGGGCCCCTACACATACGTATGTTCTTGATTGTTGCATGTCATAAAGGCACACTAGGAGCAAAGGTTTAGATTGAAACAGACCTCTTCTCAAATACACTTAAGACACAAAAGCTGTGTCATTTTGGGATATCCACTTAACCTTTCATGCTTCAATTTCCTTAACTACAGATTGTCAATAAATAACACCAGCTGACTGGTTGTCATAGAGATTAAATGAGATGTGTATGTAAAAAGGAGCTTATTACAGTGTTTGGATCAATCAATGAGATACTCCAGAAAGCAAGGTATTCTTAAGGAAAAAAAAAACAGTATAGAGAAAGAGAGGTGAAATTTTACCTAGGAAAAGGAAAGGAAAGTTCCTCGAGGCTGGGGAGTGAAGGGATATGTGGGTCATTTAACAGGCCATAGGCAGTCATAGCGCTGAAATCCCACGAGGTTGTCCAGGATGTAACGTTTCTCATGTAGTCACAAAATATGAGGCAGGAGGCTTCAGAGTGCCCTCCACCAGAACCTGAGAGGATCACTCTGCTTCTCTAGCAAGCCATGACCCACGATGAGCAAAGAGCCTGGGCTGGAGACACCCAGGGGCACATAAAACAAAGCTGTAGTGTATTCTCACAGCCTCAGTCTGCACATCACAACCCTTCCTCTGACCCACAGGGACACTAGCTCTGCCATCTCTGTGTCTTGGCTGAGGCTGTACAAGGTCTCCTCATGACCACAAGGCAGCTTTAGCACTTTTAATGTGTCATGTTCCAGGTACAGCAAAGTTCTGATGCAGAAAAAGGAATTCATCTCTTCTTTGTGCCCCATTTTAGAACAAAGAAATCAGTCCTGGGCATCCTCTCTTTCAGAATTATACCCCTGCCCAAGTCAGTCACTGCTTGTTGTAACTTGCCATCTGAAAATGCAATCTTTTTCCTACAACCTGCCATGTTCCTCTTTATTAGGCTGGCTCATTCTTCATTAACAGCTGTGAGGGTGCCACTAGGAAAATAGGAGCAAAATCATAGCATGGACAAGTAGAATCCACCCTCTAGGAATAGGAAGCTAGTCCAACATACCAAAAACACAGACCTCTTGCAGGATGGGGCAGATAGCCTGAGCAAAACCAGGCAGCTGTGTATCAGGAATACCCTGTTATAAGCCAAGAGCTAGCCCAACAACCAACAAGGAGAAACATGAAATGTTAAAGGGGAAATGTTTTATGAGAGAAATGGTAAGTTAACTTTTATTTGCAAGTAGAGAAGGAGAGAGAGCTTAAGAGAGAAAATGGGTGTGTCAGGGTCTTGCAACTGCAAATGAACTCCTGAGGCATATGCCACTTTGATGTCTGGCTTTATGTGGGTACTGGAGAATAGAAACCAGGTCCATTGGACTTTGCAGGAAACAACCTTCACCTTCTGAACCATCTCTGCAGTCCAGTTAGCTTTCGTGTAAAATACAAGCCTGTGTGTTTGGTATGTGTATGCGTGCATGCATGCGTGTGTGCATGTGTGGTGTGTGTGTGTGTGTATGTGACTGTCTGTCTGTCTACCTGTCTGTCAGTCTGTATGTCTGTCTGTCTCTCTGTCTGTCAGACTGTCTGTCCCTGGTAAAGACGAGGTGAAGCCATAAAAGTCAAGTAGAGTTTAGATTCACGCATAGCATAAAATACAAAGGAACTCCCTTGAAAGGGTTGTGTGTTCCAATGCTGGTGACAGAAGTCATGTAGAAGAAGCTAAGAAATCTCCGGTTGAGTCAGGAGACAGAGGGCTGTGAGGACACCAGTACAAGGGTGGCATAGTCAGGTAAGGGTGGGAGAGACTTGGAGTGACCTGGCTCATCACACTGGGGAAAAGATAAAAATAACTGATGGCACTGCAGGATGTTGGGGCTCGGGGAGAGTTTTACAGCTACTCATTTCACCTTCTCATATTCCTGGCAGGAGGTACTCTTCTTGTCTCATCTTGTAAATGAGGAAACTGAGGCATTGAGAGATTAAGCAAAATGCTCTGGGACAGAATTTGGGAGAGAGGGGGTGAGCCTAGAACTTCTGCTGAGCACTGGTGTGTTGGAGACAGTGTCCTTGCTGGTGGAAGAGAAACTTTTTTTCCCAGCAGCACATGTTTATTTACAGCTGCTCTTAGACGGGCATCGTCATACTAATACCAACATTCCAGCACTCCTCATACGCCCAGTTTTCATTGATCCAAGCAACTTCTAAAGTTCCTATCTTCAGATTCTCATCAAGGACGCCCTCTGTGCTCCCAGGAGTCATTCAGCTAGCAGCCTCCTGCTTCCTACACTCATCTTCCCCGTTGGGCTCCCACGTGTCATTCAGCAGGCAGCATCCATCTCCCACCTGCGCTGCGCACGCACCTGCGCGGCTCGGGCAGCTCACCTGCGCGCAGGCCCGGAGCTCAGCCACGGCCGCTCCCAGGGCAGGAGCCGGGGCGCAGGAGCCAGGGCGGCACGAGGGGCGCCGCGGGCCGCGGAGAGCTGGGCGGACGGTCAGGCCGGCCTCCGCGGTCCCGTGCCGGGAGGTGCGGGCGGCACGAGGCCCGCCGCAGCCCGAGGACGGCCATGCTGCGGAAGCGCCGCCTCTGGGATTTGTATTTATTCGTGTAGTCATCTCCGGACTCATTCTTTGAGCCCAAACACATCGACAATATCCTGTCACCCGACACCAGCTTCAAGAGAGCCTTCAGCGCACACGTCAGAGGCAATCTTCACCGTGATCTTTTGGAGGTCTGAGTCAGCCTGATCAAGCAATGAGATGTCACAGGCAACGTGTGGTCTCAGTCCGCTCCTCCCTACACTCCTCCACAGCAGCCCCTCTTCTGCTGAACAACTACTCCTCATTTCAGGCCTTGAAGCTGCTTTTGGGTGGTAAATGCTATTTTCCTTAGGCTCTGAAGTCTCAAGGGAACCAAGCTTGTCATTCCCAAAGCTACCCAAGGATTCTTCACCACCTTGAGGGCAACTTGGAGACCCCACCCCAACCTGGCCAGGGTGGCCTGACCCCAGATGCCTAAAGCTATACAGAAGTTTCCCTCTCTTTCTCTCTCCCACCCATCCCTGCTTCTACCCCTGCCCTTCTTCTCTGCACTTGAACTGCTTAAGTGAGCCTGGTCAACTTGCAGATTCAAGAGCAAAGTAAACTGACTGTCTTTTAGACATTGCTTTGGGGAATTTCATTACACAGAGTATAGGAAACCAGAACATGGGAAATTATCAATTAATTAACATAATAACATGCAACAATATTCATGTGTTGCCCCCAAAAGGCATTCAACAAAATTAAATATTCATTCCTTATTAAGAACTCTTAATAAGTGAAGAGAAGAGCTTTTTAACAGGGTCATGAATTTCTGTCCAGAAATATCCATCAATAGCCTTCACACTACGGACCACTGTAGACATTTATTCCCACTAATATCTGAAGGGGAATAACCACCCTATGAAAATTAAATGATAGGATCCTTGAAATGTATGCTAATACACTAAGATGTAAAAGAAATAAGGAGTTGTATCATAAAGGAAACCAAGTTAACAATATCCATAGATTATGTGACTGTATAGTTATGTCAAAAACTTAAAGAAATTAAATCATTGTGGGAGAAGGACCAAAATTTAAATTTGCATCAACAAAACAGATGTATCTTTGTGCCTACCAAACATCAGTGTGCTGTGTCACTGAGTTATATGACCTAAGAACAACTGCAATAAATGGACAGCAACTGGAATAATCAAGCTACCTGGTGCTGGTTCAGAGCATCTAACTGTTTAGGTGCTCCAGTTGCACTATCTAGATTCAGGTTCCAGCTTCCAGCTCACTGTTTTTCCTGGCCTCAGGCATGTTATTCTAAATTTTATGCCTCTTTTTCTTCACATGTTACTAATCTTTCATTATTCATATGGTTGTGATGACAGCTAAACTATTTTCTTTTTGTAATGCTTCCAGAACAGTAACCAGCAGATAATTCACATTATGAATAGTCATCAGTGCCCATCAGTGTTTTCCAGAAGAATAGAACCAATAGGAGATATATATATGAAGAGGTCTATCCTAGGGAATTGGTTCACATGATTATGTAGGCTAAGGAATCCCATCAGCTGTTGACTGCAAGCTGGAGATTCAGGAAGTATATTTTGATCTGAGTCCATAGACCAAAGAACCAGGGTAGCTGATAGTGTAGTTCCTAGTCTGAAGGGCAGGAGATGAGATGAGATGTCCCAGCTCAATTGGGAGTCAGGACAAAAATAGGGTGATTTCTTCTTGATCTGGTTTTTGTTCAAGTCCTCAATAGATTGCATGTAACCCAAGGAGGAAATCCTGGAGCTCTGAGTCTGCTGGCACAAATGCTCACCTCGCCCAGAAACATTCTCACAGAAATAATGTCTAAACTGGGCATCACATAGCCCAATCAAGTTGGTACATTAAATTAATTATCACTCCTATTCTTATAGAATATATTCTTAAGCTAGTATCCCTGTGTGACTCGGGTAGGAATGTTCTTCCTTTAATATCAGTAACTTTACCAATAATCTAAATATAACTGTATGCTTTCATTAAAATATTACATATATATATATAATATATATATATATACAGAGAGAGAGTTAGCTTTTCATCACTATAACAAATACCTGAGATCAATCAGTTTATAAAAAGGAAAGGCATATTATTTTGACTCATAAGGCTTGTTTGTTTGTTTGGTTTTGTTTGGTTTTGTTTTGAAGTACCTCAGGCTGGTCAAACTTTTGATCGTCCTGCCCCACAGTCCTGCGGATTGAATTGTAGATGTGCCCCATAGTACTCAGTAATTGTGCACATGTGTATTGGCCCCGTTGCTGTGCACATGCACACCATGCAAAGCAAACTGGTTCAGCTTGTGATCAGGGAGTAGAAAGAAAAGACCAGAGACCCACCATCCTCTTTGAGGCCACATCCCTAAATAATCTAAAGATTTCCCACTAGGCTCCACCTCTTAAAGGTTCTACCAATCACTTCTTAATAGTGCCAAACTGGGCATCAAGCCCTGAGCACATGGGACTGGGAGTGCGCATTCTACAACCAAGTTAGAAGCATGTCTATTTCTAAGAATTTATCCTGGAGATATACATATGTGCTTGCAAAATCATTAGGTCAAAGTTATTGACGACACCATAACTGGTAATAGTGAAAAACAACCTAAAATGACCATTAAGAATGGGCTGAGAAAATGTCACAGCACATGCATAAACAGAACGGTTTTGCTTATGTATATGGAAATTTCTATGATTCATACTGATTTAAAAATTCAAAATGCCATCCATAGCAGCACATTTTGGCAAAAATTATAAATGTATATCATATATGTATAATGTCTCCAGATTACACATTTAAAATAGGCAAGTGTTTTTACTGAAAATAATTGATTGGCTAGAAAAGAAGGATGGAAAGCATTCTTATTTTTTTAACCATGTTATTTTTTTTATTTTGAGCTTTGTACCTTAAGCTTATATTGTCTATAAAACAGTAAGTATTCTTAAAGACATGTACTGGACCTAACTAGAATCACAGTTTAACCTCATTAGTAAAATCAACAAAACATAAAACTATGCATACTAGCTGACAAAATGAAAAAATTTGTTTTGTTTTAAGATAAACAAATTGATCTCAGTGTTCAGAGTGGGAGAGGGTAAGACATCTCTTATGTGGCTGCTGGTAGTTAATCACTGCAAATGTTTGGTAAGCTTTGGATGAGTAACTCCCTTCTAAAAACCTGTCCTAAGGAAATAACTACAGTCAGGGACAAAGATTTATGCACAAGTGTTAAATCCACATAAACAAATGTTAAATAATTTAAAGCCTTGAAAATAATGTTTTTGAAATATATAGAACAGAATGGATATCATGCTTTGGGTTTTTTAGTAGTAATAATACATTTTGAAGCTTATTGTGTTTATTTTTCATGATAAAATAAGGTGTGGATCTTGAAAATAATGCATATTTGGGGAAAATCTCACGAGATAACATCAAACAAACAGCTAGTGTGGGAAGCTATATAGGTGGTGCCACCCTCATTTTTTTGTTTTTATTCGAGGGCAAGTTTTTGTTTTTTTGTGGGTTTTTTTGACACTAGGAAACTGACTGCCACACATCCCATAGCTCCCTGCCAGTCTCTTCCAATGTGCAAGACATGGCAGCCAGTTAAAGAACCTTTACAGTATCAGCAGAAAGAAATAAGAACATGAGTCATTGAAATTTATGTTTTCAAATATTCCATTTAAATACCTAGGCTCTTGACATTCTGCAATCTAAATATAACTGATGCAAAGTCTAAAACTTCTGGAATTCCTAATGTTTAGGTTTTCAACACAGTGGTTCTCAAGTATCACCGGAATAGGCTATGATCCTTTTCAAATCCAATGCTAAACAGGAACTCTTTAAGAAATGGGCCCTTGCTGCCTGACAGGATATTCCCGGTGTTCTCAGTTATGCTCCTGTCCTCAGGATCCTCCGGTGCCACCAGACTGAACGCCTGGAAACTACATTTTGAAGATGTCCTTGCCAGCTGGGCTTCACTGAGATTTGGCTACTGAGTGGCATGCATTGGAAACCTGGAAGGCAGAAGAGAAGATGCAGCTATTATTTTGTAGCTACAGAGAGGCCCACAGGTGTCAGCAGATGGAAACTATGCAAATACAACAGCATCCTTCGGTTTCTTGTAATAATGAGTCACATTGCTGCTATGAGATGTGGAGATCAGCAGCAGTTCCTGACACCTAGAAAGCTTCTCCGAGTCCTACTTTCCAGGCTTCCAGAGAGCCAGCAGCATACCTCCTGACCAGGATTCCTGCCCAGCTCATCCAAGGGTCAAAGCATCTTGCAAACTCCTAGCTGTCTCCATTAACCCCCTTTGAAATTAAGATCCTTATAGTGCTTGCCCTAATGACTAGTTCCTGAGTGATAAGGTTTTCAAGTTCATGACATAGCTCATCAGCATAGACAGCAGGAAGTATTTGTATTTTCAGAAATTCCACTTTAATGTTTATCTTGACAGTCTATACTCCTTATTTTTATTTATTTATTTATTTATTTATTTATTTATTTATTTATTTATTTATTTATTTGCATCCAGAGAGAGGGGAGAAAGAATGGGTGCACCATAGCATCTTGCCACTGCAGACAAACTCCAGATGTATACACCACTTTGTGTATCTGGCTTTACACAGGTACTAGGGCATCAAACCCTGGCCAGCAAGCTATGCAAGCATGCACCTTTAAGAGCTGAGCCACCTCCTCAGCCTAACCTTCTATAATCTAAAACAGTTGAGTCTAGAAATTCCCACATTTCTAACATTTAGGTTTTCATCACAGTAGTTCTCAACACCCAAGGGACATTGAGCAGTGTCTGGGGAAAATCGCTAATGTGTGATCACTAATCTTATCACTAATGTGTAAAGGGTAGAGCAATGAACAGGATGGCCCCACACATCACAGTTGAGTCACCTGAAATGTCCTTGATGCTAAAGGTTGATAAATACTACTTCAATGTAATCCATCAACCCCAGCATCATTACACAGAAAGTTCAAGCTAGACATATGATAAGGAAAGAGAAATCTTTCTAATTAATTCTAAAAATATACCCTGGTCAATACTTCTGCTACAAAAGAGGGATGTATATGAGATATAGAAGAGAGTGCCCTCCTTCAAAGTGTTTTCAGCCTCCTTAACAAAGGAATCTGTCTAATCAGAGAACAAGGAGAAGAGAAAAAGACTCACTCCCTCCCCACCCCATGCAAAATAATGACAGCAGTTACTGTGTGATCAATTATGGATGCTTTTTCTTTCCTTCTTTATGCTTCTTTCTATATTCCAAATTTTATATGATGATTATACATTACTTCTATAATTCTGCCCAAAAAAATCAATAAGCATTATATTTAAAACATACAGAATGAGAATAAGCAACCCTTTGAGGAAATATTCTACTCAAATTGCCGCAAATGCTCTACATCATCTTTGAAATTCTCTTGGGAAGTAGAGAAAAGCAGAAAAATTATGCAACTCCCACCAACCCTATTGTTCTGCTTGCTAACTGCCTGTTTTCTCAGCAGTTTTTACCACAAGGCTTCTCAGGTGTACTCAAGATGGTCAAGTAGTGAGCTCTGGTTTTCCCTCACAGAGACAAGATTGCAAGAAGAAGGATGTCACCTGCTTTAGTTGAGAAATCGTTCAGAGGACACAGACCCCTCCTCCTCTGTGTCCCCATCAAAGCCAGGCTTGATTTCAAAGTTGCCTGGATGGGAAATCCTGTGGGCGGTGACTCACATGCTTATACTAATACCAAATTTTTCTGGGGGGTCGTCTTTGTATTTGTGACTAAAATCTAGTCTTTAATCTATGGGTTTCAAGGGGCTGCTTGTTGCTAAAATTTAAAGACCCATAAAATATTCATTTTGTTATTTTAAATATGTGAATTATTTAAATACCATCGGGTTGTACCTAGAACTAGGCCAGAGGACTTTCTCTTCTCTTCAGGCAATTTCCTCCCAGCTCTGAGAAAAATCACTGTAACAAAAGTTATTGGCCATAGAATGTTCTCATAAAACCCCTTATCAGCACTCCTGATAGAGCCTCAGACCATCCCAGAAACTCAACACAATGAGCTTCCCATGTTCCCTGGAACAGAGCTACTGACTACACAAGCTTCTAAGAATGTGTATGCCTTTGGCACTATACTGAGTTTAGAGAGGGCAGCAATGCAGAGTGGCCAGCATCTCGAACGAAGGGTCTTGTCCACAATGCACATTTGTTTCAGAAGAGAACAAGAGCTATGGCAGGAAATGTAAATTTTCATTTATAATCTTTTCATTGAATCTAATAAAAATCAACTTGAAAAGACCTCTTTGATGAGAGGAAAATGGGTGTGGAGACATGAAGCACGAGGTTGGAGAAAAGTGAGTAACTGAAAGGAAATTCCTTCAGCTGCTCACTTAGGACAAAGGATCCACAGCGATGGTGAGCCAGTGAAGGCTAGATGCAGTTTGGAGGTTGAGTGTCCTTCAAAGACTCATATGTTGATAATTTGGTCCCAGCGTGTGATGCTATTGGGAGATAGAACCTGTACAGGTGTGGGGAGTTAGGTCATTGGGGGAGAGTCATGGATCACTGGGGAAATATCCTTAAAGGAGCTACTGGTACCCTAGCTCTTTCTTCTCTCCCTCTTTGCTTCTCAACCACAATGAAGTGAGAGGCCTTCACATGCCCACCATGGTGTTCTGTGCTGACACAAGCCCAAGGCAACAGGGCCAAGTAACCTTGGACTGAAACCTCTAAATAGGAGACAAATAAGCCTTTCCTCCTTGTAAGTTTATTAACTGGAGTATTTTCTCACATTAAGAGAAGGCTGACTAATGTAGAGGAGCTATCCTGGCAAGGGCAAAAAAGATTTAAGGAGCACTTAAGAGTAACTTTTTTCTAGGAGAAATAGTGAGTAAGGCTATCTCTAACTCAGATGCCCTGTGATGAGTGATGCGACCCCATCTTCCACTTCTGCTCAAAAAAAATTTTGGGGTGATTTTTTATTGTCCATAATGAGTTACATTGTTTAGTAGGCCAAAAATGAGTTGTTATCCCCAATTCCTCATTGCCCCTTCCCCATCCCCAGTCAGCTGGATATCCTCCTCCATGGGCCATCTGGATCAGACCATGGATAGCCTAGTATTCAGCCGGGTTCTCCTGACCCAAGTTTGTTGTTACTGAGGGGTGCCATGCCTCTGATAATCTCCCACACCACAGCTCTCACAATCTTTCCACCCCCTCTTCCACTCAGTTCCCTGAGTCGTGGTGGGTGAGTATTAAGGCTGCTTTAATGTTGTGAGCTTAGGGGTTTTTGTGTCGAGAATCGTTGGTTTCTGTCTCACTGGCTTATCCTGTGTTGATTGAATGGCTGTGGCTGTGAGTCCCTTGTTCATCCCATCATTCTCTGCAGGGTTCCATATGGATCCTCCACAATATGACTGTGGTGGCTCATCTCTTGCTAGGATCTCAGCTTTCTGCCTGCAGTCAGTTGGTAGGGTTATATGGGCCACAGCTCTCTCGATGCATCCTGAAAAATACAAACACAATCTCCATCATAGAGTGAGATCAGTATAGGTTAACAAATCTACACCATTCTGGATTACCTAGCTTGCATTTTTAGTACCCTCCCTGTCAGTTGCTCACATAATGCATCTTTTCTTGGGAGCCCAATAGTACGGGATTACATATCGCCCTGAATCTCCAGTTCCAGTGAGGGTTCCCCCTCACTGAGTGAAATATTTGGCCGAATTTATTAGCTGTTGATTGTCTCCCCAGGCCCAGGCTCCTCCATTGCACAAGTGCTCCTTTCTTGGTTTGCTGTTCTCTCCCAATAGGAGGTGTTGTCAGCCTACTCATGGCCACAGACTGTGTTTCATGACAGTGGTCTGTTTACTCCAGCTGTTGTTGATCTGATTCCCCTGGCAGCTTGTGTAGTGCCTTCCAGTACTGCACTAACTGCCATCTGGGGGCTGGTTACCATGCCAGACCTCGAAGGGTCTCTCGATGCTGATCGATGGCATTCTGTGGTTTCTTCAGCAACAGGGTTTTGCCTCAGGCCTGGGGAGGGTGTTCAAGAGCTTTGACAGAATTCTGTCTTGTTTTTGGAACCTCATGGGTCACTTTGGACAACAGCTCAGTAGGGGAAGGAACCGGTGGCTGGGACTTGGGGTTGTCAGACTGATCCATTATTCACAGGCTTAGACATTCTCCCCTACTACTCATGGCCCCTCTTGCCACTTGACGCCCACTACTTGCTCTGTAGGTTACAGTATGCTCGTGAGGATTTTATGTTTTTGAACCTAATTTGGTTTAGCCTCATGCTTAAGCCATTCCCCTCCCCACTTCCTTTATACCTCATTCATAACCTCTCACTTCTTTCTACTAGTCTGCATAGAGAAAATGGTTATCTTGGTTAAGGACCACATATGAGGGAGAATATGCAGCGTTCAATTCTCTGTTCTTTTGAGTGTTCGCTTAGTAAGATCTGCTCAAAGTCAGACCATTTTTTCCTAAATTTCGATATTTCATTTTTCCTTTCAGCTGAGTAGAATTCCATTGTGTAAATATACCACAGTTTCGCTGTCCATTCCTCCATGGATAGGCATTTGGGTTGATTCCAATTCTTGGCTATTATGAATTGAGCTGCTATAAATATAGTTGTACAAAAGTTTCTGCATCGAGATGTAGCATCTTGCGGGTAGATGCCTAGTAGAGGGATAGCTGGGTCCATTGGTAGTTCTATGGCCATTCTGTCTAGGAGTCTCCACACTGCTTTCCATAATGGTTGAACAAGTTTGCAATCCCACCAGCAGTGAATGAGGGTTCCTTTTTCCCCGCATCCTCGTCAGCAACGATTGTTGTTGGTTTTCTTTATGATTGCCATTCTGACAGGAGTAAGATGGTATCTCATTGTGGTTTTGATTTGCATTTCCCTGATGCTTAAGGATGCTGTCTGCTCAAAATTTTTACTAAAATCTGAACATCTTGTTAATGACAAAGGCTTTGTATATTATAATGATTCAATAAATATTTGCTGAGTTCATGAATGAAAGAACACAGGAAGGACACATAATGTGCTGTATTTTCTCACTGGTTGGATTAAAAAGCGCTACTCTTCTTTCCAGCTGTTCCCCCACACTCATAATCGTAGCTTTTAACACTGCTTAAGTTCCAACTCCCTGACATGCTATAATTTACATATTCATTGTAATTTAATGATTCTTCTGCTCTTCTACCTAGGCCATGCTGCAATAAACATCTTTGGCTAGGTAGTGTTTTGGGGTTTTTTTGTTTTTGTTGCAGGGGGGTTGCATGTACAGTGACAAATTGCTTCCCCAAGGGGTGGTTACTGGGCAAGGTTGGCCTAGCCATTAAGTGTCTGAACCAGATAGGAAGAGCAGAGTGGACAGGATTAGTTCCCTATAGACAGTCTTCACAGAAGCTGTGTAGAACCATGTATCTGTCATAGACTCCTCTCAAATCCATGCAAGGCCCAATGCTGTGTCCTGATAATGCAAATGCCTCCAAGGACCTTGCAGTCTGGCAGGGTAGCAAATATTTACACAGCTTATTAAAATATACTGAGATGGACTGTGATGTAAATGTTGATGATGCTTTTGAGAATGCAAGTGTGAGTATCTAAATCACCTTAGAATGAAAATAAGAGAGCACAGCAGTGAAGATTCTCAGGGTGGTGTGTGTGAACTTTCTTGGAAGATAGTAGAAGAACTGAGTGAAGGAATGAGAAAGGTTGTGACAGGAAGGCAAGGAGAGGCCATATACAAAAGACAGGTATGAAAACAAACGCATAAAATGTCATGTGTGTCAGGGGATCAGGGAAATGGATCAGGATGGCTGGGAAGATAAGCAGAAGACAGAACACTGATGCTCTTAAATACTGCTGGAAATCTGAACAGCACAGGTAAAAAGTGTTTTATACCAGAAGCTGCTCACCAGGGTCAGATTTGCTTCAAGTAAAGTCCCTTTGAGGTCAGGGGATGGCTAGAGACAGGGAGGGAAGACTGGAGACAGCGTCATTCCAGAGCTGAAGGAATAGATCACCATTCCTATCACATCCTAGGGAAGCCACCAGGCTAACCCCAGTTTAGTAGAATTACAAAGCTCAGCCACAGCCACAGTAACTCTCAAAATCCACAAGGCAGCACCTTTCACTTTTCAGGTTCATTTCTGGCATGGGCTCTCATTTTTCCAGCTTACTGCATTTCTGCCTTTTTTCTCATGTTCCATCTTCTGCAGGTGGCTCCTTGATGCTATATTTGTTAGTTGGATCCCACTCAAAGCTGGATGTTACCTTCTCCCTGGATCCAGACCCAGAGCAGCTCAGAATGCTGCCCCTGATGTCTCAGTACAGAGAGATGGAATCCACCAACTGGTATCTTCACGACAGGTTTGATTGTCCATGTTCTGCCTTGGTCTAAGAGGAATGGGATTAGTTTGGGTTCTCCAGAAAAAGAAAACAAACCAAAACTAATGAAAGTCAATGAGATTTATACACACACAGAAAAAATTAACTCAAAGATTATGAGGGCTGAGCAGTCCCAAAATCTATAGTCTGAAAGCTAGAGACATGATCTAGCTCCCATCTTTGTCCAAAGAATAGAGAGTCATAAGAGATGGTGATATGTATTCTGGTCTGAGTCCAAGCCTGAAACAGGCAAAAGACCCACATCCCAGTTCAAACACTGGCAGATAGAGTTCTTTTCTTATATATCTTTATTATGAATAATTATATACATTGTTGTTGGGCACTGCCTGTTGGCACTGCTACTGAGGGCACGGAGAACAAAGGGTTAAGGGTGTATGAGTGAGATGAAACCCCGGTAATTCGGTAGGCATTTCCCAGCTCCACCTACCCTGACTCCCACCCCCATGGGCTGGCCCCCGAAACCAGCATTCCCATCTCAGCATGACTGGCATTGGGTAACTCTCTTTTCATCATCATCATTATCATTTCTCTGGAGTACCATGACTAAAACAATCATAAGAAAATTTATATTGGTTACATATCGCATAACACTATTTGACAAATTGAAATAAATAAAACACACTTAAAGCTCAAACCAATTTGGGCTGTGTTGTTTTATGTAGCTGATAGCAAATTTTAAATCACAGCTATAGTTCACAGTTGACTCCCATTAGAGATGTCAGTAAAGGTTACAGTTGAATAAAGGTGCTAGTTAGGAAGGTTGAGGATGAAATCCACAGTCCAAACAAAATAGTTTCAAATTCAGGTTACGGTTTTGGCTTTAATAAAGCACAGCTGATGTTATGGGAAACTAAGCCATTAGCAATGATATGTGTTGAGCTCACGTTTTGAGGTATGAAGTCATCGTGACTGCCATATGCTGGACTTTAGACTTAAACCTCAAAAATGAGACAGTCAGCTTCCTCTCCTGATGGCTCCTTCCCTAGCTCACAGTAAATTCTGACTCCACTGGCCAGAGTCAGTTCACCAAGATGAACATCCAGCTCTACTGTCCACCTCCTCACTTGGGTAAATTCACTTGGGATGAACTTGGGATGAACAACAATTCTTGTTGCCACTAATCAAATACATCCTAAAGTTTGTGCTTCCATCCAGATAAAATCCCAATACTGCGTTTTGGGCCAAAGGCCCCACTTTCCATATCAATGAACAAATAATCAGCCTTCCTCCTGTTTTGTTTGCTTTTCTAGGCACTGAGAAGTACCAGAATTAATTCTCTCTACTGATAAAATTTCAAATCCATTTGTAAATACTGGTTTGGTTCTTAAATGGTCCTTGAGACCTGGTATATAATTAAAGGCTGCTTAGATTTTACTTAAGCAAGAAGTGTCTAAGAATTTATAATGCTGGAGGAGATGTTGACAGATCCTCTTAAGATTTACAGGCACCTAAAAGTGCCCTCCAAACCTCTGTTGGCAAAGGCCCAAAGCAAGAAGCTGGATGCTCCAGGGGGGAAGGCAGGTCAGGAGTTGAGAAGTGTCTCCAGAAAGTATGAGGAAAGGAAGCAAAACTCACATCGGTTACATAAACAGATATAAGAATTGGTAGCTGGGGACTGGGGAGATGGCTCAGCTGGTAAAATGTTTGCTGTGCAAGCATGATGACCTGAGTTCATATACCCAGCTGGGTGTATGTAATCCTAGAAATGGGGAGACAGAGACAAGAAAATTCCTGGGCCTCACTGGTGGCTAGTTATTCGTACAGAACTAGTGAGCTCTGGGTTTAATGAAAAACCCTGTCATGGTTGAGGCAAACACCAATGTCAGATTCTGGCCTCCATGCACAAGTTCACATGTACTCACATGTGTGCATCCACACATGCACAAACATGAGGTCACACATGCATACACACTACCATACACACACAAAGAATTGGTAATCAGACCTAAGGTGAAAGAGAATGCCAAGGTATTACAGAAAGAGTAACTTCAGGAATGACTGCTGTCACTAGGGCCAGAATCATAAATGGAAATTTTTTTGTATTGTATTGTATTCTATTGTATTGTATTGTATTGTATTGTATTTAGACAAGGTATCATAGCCCTACAGCCCTCAAACTCACTATGCAGCCAAGAATGACCTTGAATTTCTGATCCTCCTGCCTCTACCTCCCAAGTGCTAAGATTATGAGCATGTGCCACTATGCCTGGTTGATGTGGTGCTGGGGACAGAGCCCAAGGTTTGGTGCATGCTACTTGCTAGGCCAACACTGCCCACTGAATTACATCCCAGAAGGAAAGAGCAGTTACAACAGGAGCCTCTGGTTAGCATGCCACAGCCATCCTTATCCTCAGGGTTGGCCAGTGTGTGCCAGGCTTAAAGCTCCTTTAGTATTTTTCTATTCTGAAGGGTGGCTTTGCTTGGCCAATGGGAGAGCTTTTGGCATCATTAAGACAACTATTAAATTTGACTTTCATGAGCTTAAGAAAAAAATAACAGAAATGGCAAGGAGTCCCTTAAGCTGAAACTCAGGACTTGGAGTATTAGGCCCTCCAGTGCCAGGGCTCGATGGCCATGGAGTGGGGAAGGATGCAGTCTAGACCCACGAGAGTTGGAAACTGCAGACTCAGTGGATACTGCTACAGCTGCAGGAAAGAACCACCTCTGTCCAGGTGAAGGACTCATGGTTGTGGCAAGGACAATGTTCCCAGCCCTCTTTTCAGCTCCCCCTACTGGCAAAGTCTGGCAGCACATAGCAGCTGGCAGAATAATTGAGTTCCAAGTCCAACTTGTGGAGCACCAGAGCTGAGAAACAAATGTTTGATGGCATGTACAAGATCCCCGTAGAAGACGCTCAGTGAACAGTGTTTGACTCCTGTATTACTTACTTTTTTCATTGCTGTGGCAAAATGTTTGACATAGGCCACTAAAGGAAGGAAGGGTTGATTTTCCCTTAGAGTTTGAGGGAACTGTCCATCCTGGTAGGAAAAGCATGAGAGCAAGAGAACTCTCACTGTGATGGCAGGGGAGTAAGGCGATTAGTCCCAATGCATTTGAAGTCAGGAAGCAGACAGATATGAATGGGTTCTCAGCTTGTTTGCTCCTGTATAGGGTACAGAGGAGGGAAATGGAGGCACCATCATAAGATTTGCTCATACAATGTATGTAATTATTCGTAAAAACATTAATCTTTAAAAAATTATTGAGAGAGAAAGAGAGAGAGAATGGGTCAGTCAAGGCCTCCTGGAACTGCAAAGTGACTCCAGATGCATGTGCCACCTTGTGCATCTGGCTTTACTGCAGAGTAAAACCCAGGCCACCAGGCTTTGCAAGCAAGCATCTTTAGCCAGTGAATCATGTCCCTGTGTTTCTTTTGTATACAGAGGAGATTAACTACCAAAGCTCCATATTCTGAAAGATGACTGTTGTAGTCAGCTTTCTCATTGCTGTGATAAAGAACCCGGCAAAAAGCAGCTGATGAGAGGAATGGGTTTATGTTGGTTTACAGACTAAAGGAGAAGTTCCATCATGGCAGGGAAAACAATGGCATGAGCAGAGACTGGACATCACCTCCCCTACAGCACTGCAGACAGTGGCAGGAAGGTGTGCCAAACCCTGCAAGGGGAAGTCAGCTATAACGCCCATAAGCCAGCCCCCAACAACACACCTCTAACAAGGTTCTAATTCTAAAACTGCCATCAGCTGGGGGTCACAGTCAGAAAACAAAGTTTATGGGGGATACCTGATTCAAACTATTACAATATAATCAGTAGAAAACAGAAAATAGTTGTCTAAGTATCATAAACCTGAACACATTATGGGGGTAGGGAAGGGGGTAGTGAAAGGAAGTTGATAACAGCTAGAAATCAATAAACAGGATGGGACATGATTGGAGGAGCTACCCTATTTTCATTGGGGTTGAATCAAAGCAGGCCAGAAGAAATAGGAGAAGTAAACATCTTTTGTAGCAAACAGCAGCTTAAAACAAAGGAGTCCAGCCTGCAGGATGGAAAGACCTCAAAGGATGACTGGGTAGAAAGAATATGGTACATGTTGGAATACTATTTAGCAATAAAAATCTATAAAATTGACAAAACGATGCAGGAATCTGGGAATGATGATGTTAAATAATCAGTCTAAGAAGGACAAATGTTGTATGAAGTCACACATATAGTTGAGCTCATAGAAGTGAGAGGCAGAACAGTGGTTACCAGAAGCTGGGAAGGGTAGGAAAGAAGATAAAATGGGCAGACCTTTTTAGCAGGTACAGGGATGCAGCCAGATAGGAAGGATCAGTTCCTTTGCTCTGGCACATAAAGGTGCTAACAGTCAACAATATTGTATTGCAAAAATCAAAATATCTAGGGGACAGAATATTGTATGCTATCATAAAGCATAAAGGATGCTTATGATATGGATAACAAATATCTTAAGTTGTTCATTATACAATATACAAAACTATCATACTATTTCCCTGTTTTAGCCACAGATTGCTAAAATGAGCCTCCAAACCAGGCACAGTTTATGGAAGGAAAGGATTTATTGAAGCTACAGATCAGCGGAAGTTCCATAATGGTGAAAGACTGGCCCCCTTTCACAGGACCAAACAGAAAGGGAAACCCATCACCAATACCATATACACACCAACAAAACAGGCAGAGGAGAGATTTTTCTCCCCCTTTATAGAGCATAGGGTGGGGTCTTGCAACCCTTCCCCAGACTTGTTGACTCTGAGTCTCTGCAATTTCCTTCCTGCACTGCCCTTCCAGGAAGGAAAGTTTGTTTCTAGCTTTCCTGAGCATTATTATATCCTGCCCCCTACTGAGAGGGATGCCTTCCTATAAACAACCTCAGAGACTCACCCAAGACTACTTTAAGAGGTCAAGTTGACAACAAAACTTAACCATCACAATCCCCAAAGGATATATAATTGTCCATCAATTAAAAATAAATATTTTAAATACTTTTTTATTATTTATTTGCAAGGAGAGAGTGAAGGAGAGAGAGAGAGAGAATAGGCACACCACTGCTAATGAACTCTGGATGCAAGTGGCCACTTTGTGATCTGGCTTTACATGGGCACTAGGGAATAGAACCCCAGCCATCAGGCTTTACAAACAAGTGCCTTTAACTGCTAAGTCATCTCTTCACCCCCCCCAATAAATATTTTTAATGAGAAAACTTCAATTTCACACCTCAGAATTGGAACTCAGACAGGCACAGATCTAGCAAATGGAAAAAAGTTGGTCATCAATCAATGCTGGTGGGAGACTCAGTCGGTACTGTCCTCAAGGTGGGTGATGGGTCCCAGACTAAAATCTTGATGCCACTGGGTGCTTGCAAGTCACAAGTGGGCATGCACTGATTCAGGGGAGGAGGGCCCACTGTGCTCATGGCTATCAGTTATTCTCAGTCCCTTTTCCTGCTTTACAGATTAGACTCTCATTAGCCTTGACCTTGAAGAGGAGAAGGATTAAATCTTGTCTCAGGATTATGAGGTTCCCTGGTGTTTCCATGAGTGATGAGTAAACTCAGCCAGACTGTGGAGGTTCCCACAGAGCTCACACATACACACACTCAGAGTCATCAGTGGCCATGGGGAGAGTTAGCACGGAAATGAGCCAGAATCTCTAAAGCATCACTGAGTGAGGGCATGTCTCTTTGGGAGAATCTTTCAGGGATACACTGAGTGATGGAGCATCTCTTTGTGGGCTAGGTAATTGTACATAGGGTAGAAGATGCTAGAATAAAGGTATAATGCTACCTGTACCTCCTCTCTTGCCCATGCTTACTAAGCAACCTCCATGCCTGCCATTTATTTCTACATCCTTACTCTCCCCAAGGTCACCATCCTTGCAGCTACTAAGGCCTTTGTGTCAGAGAAAGAGAGGAAGGGAACATACTGAGGATATGCCCTGGGGATGAGAGCACAGGCCTCATTCAGGGAACTCTGAGGACCAAGTCCTAGGCCTTATTAGCTACAGTGAGGAGGCAGTGCCAGGGAGAAGAAAAAGACAATTTCAAAAGCATCACCAATGACCATGCTTCCCTTCATGGGCCTAGAGAGCTACAAACAAGGAACATAAATTGCTTTGAAATTATTTTGGGTTGTATACACTGTGTTCTTTTAACCACAGCACTGCCTTGGGAATAAATCATGGGAGTGGTGGCTCTATAAAAGTTATAAAAATAATCTAAGTCTCCCTCCGAGATGTAGATGGATAGTCAGAGATTTCCCGAAGCTTTTTCTACTTCAATTTCTAGGCCATTTCTTTGGCCAGGAAAGTTCTGCACTTGGTGACTTTCCCACTTCCACTGTCATAGGTTCAGGTCACCTCCTTCATTCATAGCCTTTGCAAGAAGTTGTCTGTTCGGCCCCGCCGCCCCCTCCCCCTCCCAGGTTCTTTCCTTAACCTATGGGCTTGAACACTGATTTTCTCTCTTAGGATAGCTATCAACCATCACATACATATGTACATACAAACACACTGCACATATGTGCACAAGCAACCTTCACAGAACTGCAAAGAGAGCATAGTGATGACCTTAAGAGCCACCTGTCCCTTTGGGTCGCTGGCTCCCCTGGTCCCATAGCTAGGGAGATGAGGCACTGCCCTTCACTGGACCACCACCTGTTCCAAAAATGGCCACCCAGGCTGCCAATCCAGAGATAACAGAAGGTGGCAAGCTTGGAAAACAAACTGCCATCTGTAATTCAAGTATCAAGCAGAGTTAACCTCACCCCTGGCATATCAGTTATTAATTTACTGCCTCTTAGTTCCACCATTGTGAGACAGCTCAACATCTTTGCTCCATCACACACACTATCATTATTTCCCTTGACCTCCTCAACTCCAGCAACCAGTGTTTGACCTCCACAGCCAATTACTCTTCCAGCTTCTACTTCCATACCCATGAATTGTTTGACTTCACACAGAAGTCCCTGACAGCTCTAATTGTATTCCAATCTACCAGCATGCTCCTAGCCTCATTCTCTCTCAAATGCAGCAAGAGTTCATTATCAACTCCCTAATAACTCTCCTCCACATGAGCTGATAGGCTTGTCTAATTCTGAATCCTTTTTCAACATGTAACCCTGGACAAATTCTACATAGTTAACACATAGCTTATTCATGTGTTTCTTTTGTGGTATGTGTGTGTGTGTAATGTGATGTGATTACAGGTGAGTGCCTGCCTCAGTGCACATATGGTGGGAGGACAACTTCAGATGTCATCATCTACCTTGTTCACCACATGGGCTCTGGAGATGTGAACTCAGATGCTCGTGTTTGCATGGCAAGTGCTTTACCCATGATGCCATCTTTCCAGCTCCTGGTTTCTTCATCTATTTAATGGATCATGTATTAATTCAAACTCCTTGAATAGTGAAGAATTTTGAACAGGACTAGAGAGATGGCTTAGCAGTTATGGCATTTTCTTCCTAAGCAGAAGGACCCGAGTTTGATTCCCCAGGACCCACATAAAGCCAGATGCAAAGGTGGCACATGTGTCTGGAATTCGTTTGCAGTGACTAGAGCCCCTGGTGCATGCATATTCTCTCTCTCTCTCTCTCTCTCTCTCTCTCTCTCTCTCTCTCTCTCTCTCTCTCTGCCTCTCTCTCACACTCTCTTTCAAATAAATAAATAAATATAATGTTTAACAAAGAATTTTAAACAAAACAAGCTATATAAACAGTTTAGGTCTGTATGTCTGGAACAGAATATGTACTCAATATATGTTTGGTGTAATCATCGTCATTCCAAATTCACAACATAGTTACTAGGATACCATACCTGGGGCATTGAGCACTGCCCAAAAAAGCCTTGTGACAATAAGAAGATTCCATCACTGCCAATCAAACATGAATATTGCTTACATTGGTTGTTTGAAACATTCATTTGACTGTGTCCAACCTTGTTTTTTTAATATTATTTATTTATTTATTTATTTGCAAGGAGAGAGAGAGTGGGTACATGAGGGCCTCTTTGTCAGCGCAAACAAACTTCAGATGCATGCATTACTTTGTGCATCTGGCTTTATGTGGGTACTGGAGAATCAAACCCAGCAATCAGGCCTTGCAAACAAGTACCATTAACCAATGAGCCATCTCTCCCCCACCCACACATTCTTGTTGAAGAATGGTCTCTTGATCTCTTGCCTTTGCAAAGAAATCTGGCCCACAGTAGCTTTTGGTGGTTGCTGAGGAATTGAACCTGGACTGTACCCAGGCTGGCAGGTTTTTCAAACAAGTGCCTTTAATAGCTGAGTCATCTCCCCAGTCCCACATTCATTTAAATGTGAACTACAGTCCCTCACACATGTATTCAGTCTCAATGTCTCCCCTCTTATTCTCCAATTCTCAAACTTGGCATTGCTTATCCTGCCAGTGACCTCACTTTCCACACTGTCCCAAAGACAGGAGACTTAGCTGTTGCTCCCTCACCTTTAGCCATTGTAACACCACTTTTCCTACCTTTGCCACATTAATGTGGTCCCACATGTCTTTCTGACCTTCTCTACTGCCTAGTTCAACCTTATATTAGTCAGGGTTCTCCAGAAGAACAGAACCAACAGAATGAATTGTAGTAAAAAAAAAAGGGGGGGGAGGCCATTTATTGAAATAGCTCACAGCAGTCCCACAATTGCAGTCTGTAAGCCCAAGAGACAAGGAACGGGTAGCTGCTTAGTCCACATGGCTGGAGGCCTCAGCAGTCCCAATCCAACACTGAAGGCCTAAAGGCTTCCTAGGGAGACACTGGTCTTCAGTCCAGGCTGGAAGGCTGAGGAAGCTTCTTTCCAGTGCTGACAAAGAGATGCACGACAAGCACCAGCAACCAGGCAGGCAGGGAGGTAGGGGGAGAGAAAGATTTCTTTCCCCTTTATATAGCCTTCTAGACTTGTTGACTTCCTGAGTCTCTGGAATTAGATCTTGTATGTCCAAACCCTCTCTTTTACACTGTTCCAGAGGGAAATATCAAACATGCATCTGATCCATCTTCCACCCTGCTTAAAACTGTTGGATAGATTCCAATTTTCAAGTATTTTATCATAGCCTCAAAGGATCCAGAAAATGTTCACATTATTCTCTTCCTACTTTTAATTGTGCGTATTAAACTCTACATGGACCAAAGCCATGTGATCCCCATACATAGTACATTGTATTTACAACTATACATTTTCTCAGCTTAGAGATAGAGCATGTCTCCTTAGCAGATAGAATATATCCCCTTTTCTGTTTCCTTAGCAACCCTCACACACTGATAATCTGAGATTTTTTTTCTTTAACATTTTTTTGTGGTCCTGCTAAGGATCAAACCTAGAGCCTTGTAGACACTAGGCAAACACCCTACCACTGAGCTATATTCCAAGCCTGGACATCTGAACTTTTCCTGCACATTTCAGTGGAAGAATTTTTTTCTTTCTGGCTCCCCACGAGCCTTTGAGCTCCTTGAAGGCATGACTATGTCTTCACCTTCTCTGTATGCCTGCCTGACACCTTCCCAGCCTCTGGCTATGAAGGGTCTTGAGTCCACGATGGTTAAACTGAACTGAACTGACTGTCAAGTTGGCCACTCTGCCGCTCATTCTCAGAACTCTCCACATCTGGCCTACATCAAACCTTCCTACAACTGCCTCTTCAAAGGCAGGGAACATTCCTTCCAGATGAAAGTCCTATTCTAGGCTGCTGTCACAGGCTCTTTTCCTAGCTCGTTACATGAGTTTCCACTTCACTTCTATGGTCCCATAAGTGAGAGTTATATTTTAGTTTTAAATAAAAGTCATCTGACACCCAAAAGTCATTCCAGATGACCTTTGTGTGATGGAAAGGACACTCAGTGGGGAGTCTGAAGACTAGAGTGACAGTCACTGCTCTGCAGCTGGTTTTCTGTCTGATGGAGTGAAGTGCTGTCTTGCAAGGCTTCCTTCTTGTTTCCACAATGTCCCAGAGGGGAAAGCTGAGCTTAGGGTCAAATTGTCTCATTTGTTAAAGGCTCTCTTTGGTTGGGGTTCACTGGAAATCTTATCCGCATAGCAGTGAGAAGGCTTGGTGGTCAAGGCGGCCATGAAGGAGACCAGAGGAGGCAGGGAGCATGGAAAACAGGTCCTCTAATCCTTTTATCCAGGGATGAGTACAAGACAAGGAGGCCAAGAGTCACCCTATGGCTGCTTGCCCTGTGCTCTTGACGCTTGGGCTCCTTGTGCAGACCTATCTGGTTTCACCTTGCTCACTCTTCCCTTGTTCTCAGCAGTCCTTCAGCTTGAAAGTTCTCTGTTACAAATAGCCCAAAAGCCAGAAAAGCCAAGGCAATAAAAATCAGTTGCTTCCTGTCCCAAATTCTACATAGTGCCTCATCTCTCCTCCAGGAGCCAGGGCATGCTCATCCTCCCCACACCGACTGCCCAAGTTCTCTTAGACACTGTAAATCTCAGAGAACGATGAAGGCCTGCCAGTCTCGGTGCTCCCAGCCTTGGAGGAGCCTCATAAAGGGAGAGAAGTGCACTTGTGTTAAAAACAGCCAGTCACCAGTCAATGCATCATCATAGGAGAGAAAAGGAGCTGACTTCCAGTAACTTGGCAACCACTCACTTGCTAAGAACAGGGTACACACTCTGCTCTATGGGGAGTGTGAAATGATTTCTTTCACACTGTTCCTTATTGGAACATTCCCCATCGACAGCAATCACTCACCCTCCTAGGGAGACAGGCTCAGAGAACAACAAAAAAACAGAGAATACACAAGATCTTACATGGACACCAACATATGCATACAGAGAGAAAAAGAGAGAGAGAGAGAGAGAGAGAGAGAGAGAGAGAGAAATAAATGCACCTCAATACCTGCAAACCTGAGACACCCAATTACAGAAATGCTACAGGAAAAAAAAAGAGCCGGGCATGGTAGCACATGCCTTTAATCCCAGCACTTGAGAGGCAGAGGTAGGAGGATCTCTGTGAGTTCAAGGCTACCCTGAAACTACACAGTGATCTCCAGGTCAGACTAGGCTCTAGAGTGAGACCCTACCTCAAAAAAGAAAAAAAGACAGAATTTCCCCTTTTGGACGTCAGTAACCTCCCGACCCAGGCACACAGCATGTCCATATACCATATGCCCACCACTGTGGGTGATAGAGCCCATAGAAATATGGAGACAGTCAGAGAATAGCTTTTATGGTCTACAGAAGTACATAGCCACCTGACCCCAGCATTGAGTCAGGTGCATGCACACCATAGATCCTTGGAGTGGAACGATGCCTGTCATTTGATAGAGGACCCAGTCGCTGTCCTAGTTTGCTCAATCTTTTTCCTGATGTTTCCCTGCTTTGTTTCCTTCCCTCTGAGCTCTCTTGAGTCTTTCTTTCCTGCATTACAGCCTGGTGGATAAACATCTTAAGTCAAAGAAGCAAACCCCCCTCCTGAGCAAGAGAGAATTGGCTCCAACACAGCTCAGCTCAGTATGCAAATCCTGAGATAATGACCCCCCAACCTCCCCCAATGGTCAACCAGTCTATGGCCATACCAAGAAGACATGGGAATTCCACAAAGGAAAGCTCCCACCCTTGCTGCGGTTTCTTTTTTCCTAACATTGAGACAGCCATAAGCTCTTAACATATATGTGAGTTCATAAGGACTCTTTTCTCGATGAGATGGTCAAGCTGTTAATAAAACTCCTTTCCTGCCTTCACTACTCCTCCGCTCTTTGATTAGTTTCTGGGGTGAGTGGCCCAGTTCTACTGGGACTCCCTGGAGCTGGGACTTTTGCCTTAACTCTAGAATCCTTAGGGTTAATGATATGGGATGCAAGGGGTAACACGATGGTGAGAAATCACCGTTGGGTATCATTGAGCTGTTATTGCTCTATAAACCAGAACTGGAGCTAGGTCTGCAAGGAGTGGATTCCAGAGACATTTTTAGGCCAAATTGAACAAATTTAATTACTAACTGAATAGATATAAAAAAGAGAAGGAAGAGGAAGGCCTTTTGAGGAGGAAGTTAGAGGACACTCTGGTGACTTCCTCCAGTTGTTGAACCTGTGGACTCAGTGTCCTGAATGCAGCCTCTGGCCAAGCAGAGGGATGGGAGCTGGAGACAGAGGCTGAGCAGCTCTAGGCTTTCAGAGCTCCATTCAGGACACTCTGTCAGAGGAATACGGAAACACAAAGCCAGAAGACAGAAGAGCAAGGAGTCTACTGGGAAGCCAAAGAGGTCAACTTGGGATCTCACCTGCCTGTAGTACTCAGGCTCCATGTCCTCTGGCTCAAACAGCATGATGCTAAACTTTCCTGTGAACTCAGCCCTCTCTGGGATCAAAATGACACTTTCAGAGGCAAATGTCACCCTGCTCCTCAGCTGTCCCTGCCAGGTTCTCTGCTTAGGACAAAAATTGGGTGCACAAGGTCACGTTTCTGCCATCATCATTAGCCTTCAATGTGTGAAAATTCTGATGACAAAAGAGCACCTGAGCAAGGACTTATATGTATCTAAATGTCACCTGACAGAATTTATGACCTAAACAAAACATTGAAGATGCTCTCTAGCGAAGATATTCTGCCTCCAGGAGGACCCAGTGCCACTGGAATGAAGGACAGCTTCACAAAGGCAGCAGCTAAGCCACCTGCATTTTCAACATTAAATCCTTCCTGGGAAGGATGAGAGGGAAATCTTCTCTCAAAGGTCTAATTCGCAAGAATGAGGTGGGACTTTAATAGAATCCAGCTCCCAAAGGAGGCACACTGGAGCTTCTTTGAAGATTTTAGCCTCTAAGGACCTCCTGGGAGGATCTCACTTCTGTTCAGTATCCTTCCTTGCCCTCCACATCCCCTTAGCTGAGAGTATACATTGTTCTCAGCACAGAGATCCCCTTATCTGGGAGTATATATTGCTCTCTGCACAGGGAAACTCACAGCTGCATACACAATGAAGATACTACACATCACATACACACAAAAAAAAACCAAGACACTACAGAGGAATTTGTCACCACACCTGTGTGTGTGTACCAAAGATAAGAGAGGTGTTTAGAAGACCTCATGGAGGCAGAAGGGAGACCAGGCTGAAGTAGGACATGTGGGAAAGCTTAGGCCAGGTAGGCAATGCTAATGGGTCTGAACATCTGGATCATAGGATTGTGGCCCATATCCACACCCAGGAACCCGGCACTATCCAGGAAAAATGGGATGAAGATGTCGTGGCTGTGCTCTAGACCATACAGAGCCTTCGAATCACTTTCCTGCAATTCAAAATGGAGAGAATTCAATCATCTTCAGTAGCTGAAGTTATAAGACAAAACCCTCAGGAACTACTGAAGTAGGAAAGAGAAGCAAGGATCAACCCCAAGGATGAGCAGCAAAGTTCTCTGGGGAATCCTGAAGTCACCACAGCCCAGCCATGACTACCATTCAAGAGACCCATCTGACCTGGCTTTGATGCCCCAGTACCCACATAAAGCCAGATGCACAAAGTGTCACATGTGTCTGAAGTTTGTTTGTACTGGCTGGAGACTCTGGTGTGCCCATTCTTCTCTGTTTCTTCTCCCTCTTTCTCTTTTTCTCTCTCTTTCTCTTTCTCCTTGCAAATATATATATATATATATATACATATATATATTTTAAAAAGAGATGTCATGAATTTCTCCCATTAAAATCCTGCCTTGGATAAAGCAGGGTACATGAAAGTTGCCATTAAAAGGTTTGTAAAAGCCAAGGGAGGAGATAATTTTAAGGAAAAAATAACAATATTCCCACCAAAAGAAAAAAATAGGAGCCAAAAGATGAAACCAGGTGATATTAGAAAGTGGTGATGGAGTTACCAATTCAGAAACTCCTGAGCAGGCAGCCAAGGGTTCTGTAGGAAACGTGAGGAAAGGAACTTTGAAAATGAGTGTTAGTCTGCATTTAAGTCCACCCAAAATGTCAGCTGGAAATATACCCATCTCCTGTCCAGTGTCATGATCATTCAGCTTGATGGGAGTCAAGTTGTGCTGTTTTTTGACAATTATCTTCATGACTCCTGATTCTATTTTTAAATAAGTTCATTATTTTCTTTTGAAGAAAAATGAGATTTTTTTTTAAATGATCAACAATGACCCTAAATGAATGACTCATTGGTAATATATATGTTGTTATATTGATACTTTTGAACACTTAATACATGTGCATCACCTTAATAAAGAACCTTAAAACACAGGATGTGATAAAGTATACCATGAATCTCCTTCTCTCACCCATTCTCCCTTTAAAAATAGCATTTTCCTAATTTTTTTTCAGAGGTAAGTTATGCAAACATAATGACACAGCAAATGTTTCCTTTTCTTACAAAAAAAATGACATTATGTGCTGCTCTGTTTCTTATTTTCCACAAACAGCTCTGAAATTGTTCCCTCTCTGTTTGCATAGCTCTACCTCTCATTTTGAAATGACAATATAGTAATACTATAAATTGATTTACTGTATCTTATTACATTAGGCCCCCAGAGGATGAACTTTTAGGTTGTTTCCATTATTTTGCTAATATAACCCGGATCATAGTAAATGATCCCAGGCTTTTCTCTGGGTATATCTGTAGGAAAAATCTTTGTAACTGAAACGACTGAGATAATGGGAATACACATTGGGTATTTTGATAAATGTCATCAAACTGACCTCCGAAATTCCTAACACCAATGTGAGAGAATAATGCTTTCACCACACCTTCACCAAACCTTTGGTACCAATCCAAGTTACAGTCAGGGAGGGTTAGGTTTAACCTCAGATCTGGTCTCTCCCAGGACATCAGAACCCTAATTTGCCAGAAAGAACAAAGTCACCATGGAATGATGGGTCTTCCTTGACAACAATGTGGGACTGACTGCTCCTGGCCTAGTGGAACTAAGAACAAGAATGTAGGTGTCAGGACACCACAAATACAGAACAAGAAGGAGCGCCATAGTGACACACCCCACCTGGCTGCTAGTCCACAACATCTTAGGAATGTGGCAATCACCTGGATAATGAAGCTAATGGGCATGTCTGCTATTTGTTATTTCAAAATTTTTATTTCAAAAATTTTGTTCAAAAACATTATTTCAAAAATCTCAGTGGCTGAGTGCAATGGCTCAGTCCCTATAATCCTAGCACTCAGGATGCTGAGGTAGGAGGATCACCATGAGAGGCCAGCCTAGGAAGTTCCAAGTAAGTCTGGGCTAGTGATCTGTCTCAAAACAAAACAAACCAGGGCTGGGGGCATAGCTCAGTGGTTACAAGTGCTAGTTTGTAAAGCCTGCCAGTCTGGGTTTTATTCCTCAATACCCACTTAAAGCACAAAGTGGTGCATGCATCTTGAGTTCATTTGCAGAAGCAAGAGAACACAGGGTACCTATACTCTCTGTGTCTCTGTCTCTGTCTCTCTCTGTCTCTCTCTCTCTACTCACAAATAAATAAATAAATATATTAAAAGAAACAAAAACATTGAGAGACTTTGGTCTTAGTGTAAAGCCTATCGCATCTCATGAAAACGTGCATGGTACAAAATTAATTGACTTAAACTAACTTTTTTACTTTATAAGTGAAGTTGAGTAATTTTTCCCTCAAAATTTGTGATAATTATTCCACATTTTATGAGCTATCAGGTGCTTTGCTTTCTGGGAAAGTGATACATTTATTAATTATTATCTTATAAACTGTAGTATATGTTCTTTGCCACAAGTGTTGTAAATTATTTTTCTAGTTTTCCATTTCCTTTCTGACCATGGTTACAAAATCTGTTACCATAAAGAATCATTTCATTTTTATGGGGTCATATTTATTCAAGTTTTCTTCTAAAATTTCCAAATTTTGTGAAGTCCCTTCAGTTGCCTTTAGTATTTTAAGGTTACGAAAGTTCCTTTTCGTGATTTCTTTTAGTTTCCCCCCCCCTTTTTAAGCTTTAGTGTTCAATGTATATGATATATTTATTTTGGCATAAAGAATGAAGTATATATACAACTTATTTTTACATCTAAGGGAGTGCCTTGATAATAAAAGCTCTCACACTCAACACCAAGACCCTGTTATGAGCTCTTTTTCCAGAGTTAGCAATATCAGGCTCTCAAAATGCTTATATTTCTCTCAGCAGTATAGAACAGATTATGCTGATAGAAAGCTTGAGACATCTAATTCTCTTTTTTGTTAGCTAAAACTACACAATATAAAAGGATTTGTAAAATTTCCACAGGCATGAAAACTGTAACTGAGGTAAACATCTGCCAGATGTATAAAAGACTTTCCAGTACACAAGGGAAAAAGGGAAAGGTCCTTGCCGCCCAGCCCCTTGTATACTCCTTGATCCAGTAGAAAGTTTTGCTAGTCAATGGGAATCCACAGTCAGGTGCGGAAGAAGACGTTCTCTGAGGATGCAAGGGGTTCTATGAGGATGCATCAGCCTTCCATTTATATAGCTTGGGGACATTTTTTCCCCAGTGAGTTCTATCCAAGTGAATTCAACACCACTAATTCTCAGCCACATGAACCAAAAGGATCAATGGATTGGTGTTAGGTCAGCAGGGTCAGAGGCTGGGCATTAAAGAGCTCACTGGACAGGACTCAGATGGGCATGGAGTTAGGGGCATACAGAGAAAGTTGTACATGTAAGATATTCATTTCAATTTTCTAAACACAAAGCTACCATCTCATCTGTATTATCCAAGGGGGAAAAGTTGCTCTTTGAAGCAAATAAGAACATGGAACCAAAAGGATTATCTTTAATTCAACAGATATGCATTAAATATATGACTTGTAAACTACAGCAAAAGTGATTAGAAACTATGCATGTCAACTTTCCTATTGCCTAAGACCCAAGAAAATGATTCTAATATGAGCAAAATAATGTGAATAGAAGCAAACTTATGCACCAGCTAAAGAGAAAACCCCAGACCACTTTCTAAGTAGACCTGGCAAATATCGGACTTTATACAAACACATATGGTAAGCAAGTGTGATTAGTTAGGGTAAGCAAATGTTGGAACTTAGACTTTAACATGTGGCTTGCAGATAAGGGCTAAAAGTAGCAGAAACCAGCAAATTTAGAGACTCACAGAGCAAGACACAGAATGCATCAGGCAGGCTCTTACTTAAATGCTAACAAATTGCTTCTGATTGATTTAAGTCCAAATAACTTTACTGGCTGCATATTTGGGAATCCCAAAATTGATCAAAACTGGAGAAATGGTCAGGATCAAAGGAAACAAAAGCTGTAAGGAACACATGAACTCCAGCTGGCTGTGGCCTCAGGCACAACATTGGGTGGCCAAGCATGGCCTCAGCCCAGAAATGACGACACCCAGAAGGTAAACCCAGCACCATCACTTTGGCTCCTGATTGGCAGCCATCTCCATTGACCCAGGTTGTGGCTACACCAACTTTACCACAAAAGCCCATGTAAGTCCACCACATTGGCCAAACCATGACTTCCTCAGAGCCTATTGAAGGCTTCGTATTGATGTTTCAGTTTTAATTGTAGAAAATTAACTAAATTTACACACACACACACCCCACCAACAACAACAACAAGAGTACCCAATAGTCAATGAAGGAAGTTACAAATAACACTGCCAAGTAACCTGAGGTGAGTGTTCTGAGCAGAGCATCCTTACCACTCCTAATGCACACCACACAATGTCATCACCCCTGCACACCACTGCTACTGTGAGCCTCTGCATACCTGTGTATGCCTCTTCATATCTCAAGAGTGTTGCTTAAGTTTTGTTGACAACTTAACCTGTTAGCAATCCATAGTAA
>PVHP010000602.1:81532-102452 GCA_004024765.1 Zapus hudsonius
AGAGAATATCTCTCTCTCTCTCTCTCTCTCTCTCTCTCTCTCTCTCTCTCTCTCTCTCTCTCTCTCTCTCTCTCTCTCTCTCTCTCTCTCTCTCTCTCTCTCTCTCTCTCTCTCTCTCTCTCTCTCTCTCTCTCTCTCTCTCTCTCTCTCTCTCTCAACCTGTAAAAGAAGGCAGCCTTTTTCACCTTTATGGAACTTCCCGTGGATCTGAAACTTCAACAAATCCCTTCCTCCCATAACTTTTCCTGGTTTGGAGGTTCATCCCAGTGGTGTGTGGATGATTATGACACCAAGGAAGAACACCCAAAGAACCAAGTCCTAGCTGCCAAAGGAAGTGAAAAAGACAGCATCTAGACCTTCAGGCTTCCAAAGAGAAGACAAAGAATGGATACAGTTGAGAGGAGAGAGAAAAAAAACATATTACCCTTTTTATGTTTTAGAAAAATATTTTTATAACTACATGTTTTGGGTTTTCATTTAATTTAAAGAAAATATGGAATCCAAAAACCAAGAGATAAAGGTAATAGGGCCCTGGCTAAGGGAAAATGTAAAAGCATTAACAAATTATATATCAATTTATTTCTTTGTACATTGAAGAAGAAAACACTAGTCAACAGGATACAAGTCTCAAAAGCCTTCTCCCTCAGAAAGAGAAAAGCAAAGAAACTAAAAGATGACATTATGGGTTCTGTAGAATGAAGATCTGTGCAGACATGAGCAAGGTGCCTGAAAAACAAGCATCCACCCGAAATACAATAAAAGGAAATGTTTCCATAGAAACAATCTCTTCTGACATCTTGGAGTAAAGTTGTACTCCAAGAACCAAACACAATTAATGAAAAGCAAAACTATTCCTGGGTGACTTTCAAAATTATAAGGATAAGGAAAGAATTCTGTGAAAAATGAATAGAAGGGGAACATGGATGACACAGAAAGAGAATAAAATATGAAACTAAACTCAGACATTTCCCTTTAAATACAACCACTTAACTGGTACAGTATTGACAGAGGGCTTGTTTTAAATGGATTAGAGCCAATCGTAGTAAAAATGAAACTAAAAAATACAGAACTGTAGAAACTAAATTATAAAATATGGGTAGACAGCAATGAAATGCCACCTTAAAGACATATATGAATATTTGCTAGGAATAGAGTTTAAATAAATGTCAAAATGTATTTCTAAACTGAAGGTCATTAACAAAACTAATAATTATTATCATTAAGTTTTAAAATAAAACTTAAGCAACAGTAAACATATCTTCTTCCTTATATATTTCTGCCTTTTCCCACCCCTCACCTTGGTGCTGGGGACCAAATCCAGGGTCTTGTGCCTGCTGGACAAGCACTCTATCACTATGCTAAATCTATGATACCCATATGTTTAACTTTTGATGCAGATAATTATAAGAAACTATAGTGAAATTTTATAGATGGTATTTCATCTCTCAATTTTTGAAGCTGAGTTAGAGTTTTATTAAAGACATTTTTCATTTTTTAACATATTGACAACCTCCATACATATGTACAATGCACCTGATGATAAACCCCTCCAAGCACCCTCAGTTGGTGTCCATGTCCCTGGCACTGAACCTCCTCTTCTCTCCAAATAGCACCTCTTCCAGTCTGATGGCCTTTTCCACTGTCCTCTATCACCTAAGGCAACGTGTTGGTGCAGCCAATATTACCCAGACCTTATGAAGGCAAGGACAGCTGCCTCAGGCTGTGAACGTCACGGCCACTTTGTGTCTGGGAGACAGAGCTCCAAAGTACTCCTGTGGCTCTTACATTCTTCTCACCACTTCTGCAACTTACCCAGAGACATAACTGGTACAATAGTGATGTGTCACTTAGTGCTGAACTCTCTACTGTCACTTCTCAGCACTTTGGGGAGCTTTGAATCTCCCCAGTCATCTGAAAAAAAATAAGTTTCTCAAACCAAAAGTGAGAGCAGCAGCACTAATGAGAGGGCTTTGATTTCATAGTGTTTGTAGACTTCAAAACCTAGTTGTAGAATCTGCACGCTGTTGCAGGGGAAAGAATGAAAACAGCACATGTGCCAAGGACTGGAAGGTGGCTAGGCTTCCAGCAAGGCAGAAAACAAAGTGGAAGAAAAATACCACTGGAATGCCACTGAAATCAGTAGAAATCAGTTAAATCACCTTTCTAACGCAGGAAGATGGACGAGTGAGCGGCCAAATGGAACTGCAGCTATGAGCCGTTTCCAAGCATGTAAAGCAAAGTGTAACACGGGAAGGTTGAGAGACAATATCAGATGAAGATAAACCAGGCAGTGAAAGCAGAGGCATGGCGTTCGTTGCAATCTGATGCCTCAACTTTCATGCCAGTATAAATGCCAAGCCAATAAAATTATTAAATTTATGCCTTCTAAACATTTACGTACATGCCCATAGATTAGTGCTGCTCTCATCCTTGTTATAACTGGCTGTGACCACTGGAGACAGTCAAATGTGTCAAAGTGCTGAGAATAAGTAACTTTTGAATGCTCATCACTAATTGAGACATCTCTATCAGACACTCCAAGGCTCAGGGGACACTGAAGAAGTGGGGACAGAAAGAAAGAGAGCCAAAGGATGGGGAGGAGCGCTGTGAAATGTCTTCAGAACCTCGAGTGGTGGTTGCATTCATGACTTCCCACTGGTTGTTGAGGAGGACTGGAGAGATGGGGGCTGAGAGAAAAAGAAGAAGGTAAAGGTAACGGGGAGGGATTATGATTAAAATTCATGTTATATACATGAATGAAATTTATGCATTTAATCCCAGCACTCAGGAGGTAGAGGTTGGAGGATCACTGTGAGTTCAAGACCAGCCTCAGACTACAGAGTGAGTTCCAGGTCAGCCTGGGATAAAGTGAGAAAAAAAAATCAAACCTACCTTGAAAAAATAAAAATTAAAAAATTAAACAAAACAAACACAAAACAAAAAAGCACCTGTCAATAACATATTTTATCATATATCATATGGCAAGTCTGTTTTTCCTTTAATAATTCTAAGGCAGGTTCCTTTTTAGGGAATGAATTTTTTAAAAAAAGATTATCCCAAGATTTTGACCAGTTTATAAAAGTTTTACTATATTGCCCCACTGTGACTCATGTTGAGTGGCCCAGTAGGGTTGAAATATGAATATCCTGGCATCAGAAAGTTTGAATAGCATTAAATGGTATAGTTTCTATCTTTTAAAAATCACAAGCTAGATGTGGTGGATGCCTTCAATCACAGTACTTGGGAGACAGAGAGGTAGGATGATCACTGTAAAGTGGAGACCAGCCTGGACTACAGACTACAGAGTGAGTTCCAAGTCAGTTTGGGCTAGAATGAAACTGTGCTTCAAAAATAAATAAATAAATAAATAAAGTCATAATGAGACTGATTATCTATAATTAATGCATTCTAATAAAAAACTTAAAAATAAAATTTAAGTTGAGCCTTTATAATTATTGGTACTTTGGTAATGGTACATTTATTAATCAAAGGAAACAGACTTTTATGCTATGTAATATAACAAGTGACTATAATCAAACAAAACACTTAAAAATAGCCAATATATTATGTTGAAATAAGTTCTCTACCACTTCTAGCCTTTAGGACACACCTAACATATGTGGTATAAAGTAGTGGTTCTCAAACAGCATCTCACGACTGCATATGGTTAGGGTTGGGAAAAGATGCAGAAGAAGCCAAGGCTGGACCATCCAGCCTATGTAAATCAGTGCTCTGCATGGCCTTGCATTGGAGAAAATAACCGGGAGAATGCAAAACACATTTTGTTGGTTTTTTCTTAACATCTCCATGACATTTCTCCAAGACTAAATTTAGTGTATGCCAATGCTTAGATTTAATGGACTTCATAGTGGAAAAGCTGTTTACAAAAAAGCCCACAACCACATAGAAAAATGACACCGTTAGCTGCATTTTCTGAATCCATTATGCAAAGTTTGTTGTGGTTTTTTTTTGCTGAAATTCTGTTAGTAAATTTTAATCTTCCCAGCTGTCAGTTATTCATGCCAAATAATTGAAAGGTAATGCATTTTGATTTTTTTAACAAACAAGCTCAAAAACAAAGACAATTTTTGAACAGTTTTTAAATAAGTTCAATTTTCTTATTCTGAGGTTAAGGGAATGCATATTGAGAAATGCTGTAAGAGACATGAATTGTATTCAGCAACAAAATCATGTAAGACTAAAAGATCTCAGGCATCGGTTTTTAAAATGTACTGCTTTAGCAAGGTTCCATCAGAAAACAGATTCTCGCTTGTTAGTGTCGCCTTTACCTTGAAGGAACAGATTAAATGTTTGTTTCTTCAAAAATCTCTGCTTAGAAGAAAAAAGTCATCAAACTTAGATTGCTTATCTTTCTGCATGGGTAAAAATAATGTGCTTTGCTTATATTAAGTTTGAGAAAGCTTTGAAACATTTTGCTGTGAGATTAACAAACTTCACAAATAATATTAGCCATTACTCTCTTCTTTAGAGTGTTATAAAGATTCTAACACTCTCTTTAACTACATCAATGACCCTCCTGGCCTCAACTCAGTTGGTACATATTTCCTTACCTAAAAGGAGACCATGATAAATTTCACATGTGGGCAATCTGTGATTGCTCCAGGACCCATTTTATTGCAACGGACACAGCTGTTCCATTTGAGACACAGAGGGTGCAGTTTCCCATCTCCACCCCCATGAAACAGTGGGGTTTAAAACATTTATTAAAGAACCAAAGCACTATTGAGAAACTACCTTCTCAATTCCTTCAGAATGTGAATTAGAGTAACTCAGTACACACGCATACACAGGCAGTGTGCTTGTATGTGAGTGATTTCTGAAAGATCACCTAATACTCTTCACACTGGAGCACCTTTACAAGATCTGTACATATAGCCAACTTCACAGGCAGCTTTCCATGTTATGGTAGTGCATGTCTGTAATCCTAGCACCCAGCAAACAGATAGTAAGTTCAAGGTCATTTCCAGATACATAGTGAGGCCCTATCTCAAATAAAAAATTTCCTAAAATTTCATTTCCTCAAATAAATAACAAGGATTTCACCTGTCTTCAAATGCTTTATTCTGACAAAGGAATGCCCTTCTACTTTATTACCATATGGTTTACTGGGTATAATTTCAATGACTTTTTCTATAAAAGCATGAACAAGTTGATCCACTATGATGTGTGGGTTTTGTTTTTCCCATAAAAAAATTGTAACACAAGCTAAATATATTTTTCCCCAAGGAGAGAGAGAATGGCATGCCAAGGGCCTCTTGCTGCTGCAAACAAACTCCACTCATGTGCCACTTTGTGCTTCTGGCTTATGTGGATAATGGGGAATCGAGCCTGGGCTCTCATGCCTTGCAATCAAGTGTTTTTAAAGGCTGAACTATCTACCCATCCTCAAACTATAAATTTTAATACATTTGAATTAAACAAGTGGATTTAAACATGGCTGAAAAAATACCAACAATTATTTTCAAATTTAGGAAATAAAATTCCTGGAGTTCTTTAATATTATTATTGTTAGGGTTTCCCACTCTCAGGAGATAAAATTTCCAGCCCGTTTGTGAGCACATATCTTGTAAGGTCTCTTTTATCTTTGCTCTAAGTGTGACTGCTGAAGGTGTTGTAGTGAGACTGATGAGAACGTGAGATTTAGAGAAATGGAGGAAGGGACTCTGCAGGAGAGGGAGGGGGATGAACAAAATACATGATATACAGAAGTAAAAATGTCATGTTGAAACCCATTATGTACAATTGATACATCCTAAAATGTTAGAAAATAGAGGAATGTGCTTCTGTGTTTTGGGTTGGTTTGAGAGTGTGATGTTGTTTACTTGTGAAGAGCTTATCTGGATCACTTTTAGTCTGTGCTTATTTTGTAAAAGCCTTTATTCACCTACTTTTCCTTTGGGAATTATTTTTGTTACAAGTCTTTAAACCTAGCTGAGAACAAGTAAACTGCATATATCATACAGTGTCAGGAGCTAATAAACACAGGGTGAGGATGGATGAAGATGCTGCTGACCCTGCTATCTGGAAACTTGTGTGCAGTAATAGAAATATGAAATATTCAATAAAAAAGGAAGGAAAGCATGCATGGGTACTATTAGAAATAAAGAGGAAAGGAGAAAAAAGAAAGAGGTAGGGGAATGTTTCTTAAAAGTCCATTTATGTGAACTCAGAACTCTTAAAAGAAATGAAAATTTAAAAAGGACTATACCCACAGATAATTTTCAAAGGGACCACCTAAGAAAGAAAAACTTCACTTGCTAAACAGTTGAGGAAGGCATGTAAAACAAAGAAAAAACAAAAATCAATTGCAGATTTGAATGCAGTTATTTGTAAAAATGAATCATAATATATTTAACTGGAAATTCAACATAACCATGTAAAGACTAATCCATGAATACAAGGTCCATGAATACAGTGATACTAAGTACTTGTAGCTACATGAAAATACTGTGGTACCTCAATAATTTAGAAAAACAAAAACTAGTGTTATCTGGACAGAAACACACACACACAAAAAAAAAAAAACAAACTTGATTCACTCTATTCATGGTAAGAAGAAAAATCCTGTTAGTGAAACTAAAATTTAAAGCATATGACTTTGCTGTGACAAAAGTTATATACTGCAAGCCAATGCCAGATATTATTTTTTATGATTTTTCAGGCTTTTTCATTAAATTCAGGAACAAGAAAAAAAAGCATCTGCCACAATTGCCATTATTTTGCTACCGTTTGGGGATTTCTGAACAACACAATAAGGAAATATTCAAAAAGAAAATAAAGTATCATAGATAAACATGCACACACTATGATCTATAGTATGATGGTTTGATTCAGGTGTCACCCATAAACTTGTGTTCTGAATGCTTGATCCCCAGCTGATTGCAATTTGGGGAATTGAAACTTTATTGGAGGTCAATTGTTGGAGGCAGGTTTATGGGGGTTACAGCCAGCGTCCCCTTGCCCATGTTTGGCACCCTCTCCTGCTGATGTTGGCCAGGAGGTGATGTCCAGCCTCTGCTCATACCATGGTTTTCCCTGCCATCATGGAGCTTCCCCTTGAGTCTGTAAGCCAAAGTAAAACCTTTCCTTTAAACTTCTGTTTGGATGTTTGTCACAGAAATGAGAAGTTGACTACAACATATATAAAAACATTTATAGGGCTGGAGAGATGGCTCAGTGGTTAAGTTGCTTGACTCCAGCACCTAACTACCTGAGTTCAATTCCCCAGTGTCCGTGTAAGCCAGATGCACAAAGTGGTGCATGCATCTGGAGTGTGTTTGGAGTGGCTGGTGGCCCTGATGCACCCATTCTCTCGCCACCCCATCTCGCTCTGTATCTCTCTGCTTGCAAATAAATAAATAAATAATATTTTTTTAAAAATTTATATCCAAAGACCAATCTAAAAAAACTATGCAATCAGTAATATAAGCTTAATAAGTTAGATAATTACAGGATAAATGTATAAACAGAATTAGGTTTTTATATACCATGAAAAATCAATAATTCAATATGAGAGAAAAAAATCATTAATGTGGCGATAAGATAAAACACCTAATATACTCAACTAATCAAGATTAATGGAGAAAATATGTAAAGAAAATTATCAAACTTTTCTTTAAAAGTAAAAGAAAGCTCAAATAACAGAAAGTATTCATAAATTAACACAGAAAATTAAGTGCAAAGTCATTTTGCATTTGAATAGAATGCTAACCAAAATTGCAATGAAGTTCTTGAGGTGCTTACCAAAATAAATATATTTCATCATAAGAACTAAAGGAAATGAGTGTCTTTTATGAAAGAAAAGTACCATAGGTGAATTATTTTCTAGTCACAAAACTTGGTATTAATGGGTAACTAAAGACATCAAGGGGTTGGCAAACTCAGAAACAGCCCATCATTTAGAAATAATACTCGTATAAGAAGAGAGAGACACTTGGAACCAGTGCAGAAAAGAAATTTCACTCAAGAAGTAATGCTGAGATAATTGCTTACCATTTGAAAATAATAAATTAAACTCCTACCTCATGCCATATACTGAAATAAATTCTAAACAATAAGCTAGATCAAAGAAATCAAATCATGGGGGGATGAATAGCTATCTGATTTAGAGTAGAAAAGGGTCTTAGTAATTACACAAGCAAATGAAGGAATGAGAAAAAAGTCTGATTAATGCTGCTACATTGGATTGTTACACATGTGAACATTCAAAGCACTGTAAACAAAATTAAGAACACTAACAAAAGAGGAAAGCCAGGGGAAGCTTATGCATCAAACCAGAGGTTGACATATTTCATACTCACGAAAGAAAGAGAGCTTGGCTACATCTTCATGAACACTGCAACTGTGCAGTGGGCAGAGGTCACAAATATGCCAATTTACAAAATAAGGAAATCAATAAAAAATAAACACTCCATGAAATAGTCAGGCTTGTGTGAAATTACAGAAATGGCACATAACACAATGACGAAATGACAGCGCCTCACACACACCGAGGGGCCAGGTTGATTTGTTAGCTTTCCCTTCACATTTGCTTTACAGCCGGGTTGGTGAAGTGCGCAGGAAGGGCATTGCTTTCACATGACACAAATTGGTGCTGCTTTCCTGGTGAGGCACTTGGAACCACTTCTCTGGCCAAAGTGTTTTACCAAGTCATGTGTTTAGGACACAATTAAAGATGTGTAAGAGAAGTGTGTATAGTGATGTCTATCCCAGTGACATTCATAATACCAAAAAAAAACCTATGTAAAATATATACATTTACATAAATTGAAAACACATAATAAACAAAAATATATCCTAAACACCCAACAATGGGCAATGGAGAAACAAAGATTAGATGGAGCCTGAATAATCTGCTGGGAATCTATGAGATGAATCATAAATGGAAGATGATGGAATAAAGTGAGAAATTCTGTATAATATAGTGCTACTAGGGAGCCTCAAGGCTCACCAAGGAGTTGAGAAGTGACAGTGGGTTCAGCACTAAGTGAGACATCTCCATCACACTTCCCAAGGCTCAGGGACCATTGCAGAAGAGATGGTGGAAAGAATGTAAGAGCCAAAGGAAGCAGAGGAGTGCTTATAATATTATCTTCCGGGCACAGCATGGCCATGATATTCATGACCTCACAGTGGCTGATGCAGCCTACACAAGACCTGAACAGGAGGGAAATATGATAACATCAAAAGAGAAGAGAGATGGCTGAAGAGATGGCTTAGTGCTTAAGGTGTTTGCCTGAAAACCAGAAGGACCCAAGTTCAGTTCTGCAGTGCCCACGTAAAGCCAGATGCACAGGTGGTGCATGTGTTGGGAGTTCGCTTGCAGTGGTTGGAAGCCCTGGCATGTGCCTTGCTCTCTCTCTCTCTCTTTCTCTCTCTCTCTCAGATAAATGAATAAAATATTTTAAAAAAGAAAAAGAAAAGAAAAAACAAAACAAAACAAAAAATTGAAGAATAGTTGGAAAGAATGAATTCAGTGGAGGAGGGACCTACTTGCATGAAATAGAGAACATTAAGTAGGATGAAAGCAGAAAAGAAGTACACAATGGAAATTTTAATTCATATTCTGGAACAGAATATGTAACAAATAGATTTGAGTGGAAAAAAAATACACCATTAAAGACTTTCTAATGTCACTACCCATTGCTCTATCATTTTGGAATTAAATTTTTTTTTAATTTACTTAGCAGAATATAATGTTTAAAAGAAAAAGAAAAAAAAAGATCTACCAGGACAGCAGCCACCAGTCCCCAGAGGGCCTGCCTTCCACCTCCCTTCCTTCCATCTGTGAGGAGAAAGCTACTAGTAGATGCACTTGGACAGTTTAGAGTCCCAATTCCCACTCCAGCCAGCAACAGTTGTCTGAGCAGCAGAATCCCAGTGTGAAGAAAGCAGTCATCCAGGATCCTCAAGATGTGCAAGCATTTTTTAAATATTTTTATTCATTTACTTGAACGAAAGAGATAAAATGGGTAGGACAGAGCCTCTTGCCACTGCAAATGAACTCCAGACATACACACACACCTTTGTGCATCTGGCTTTATGTGGGTACTAGGGAACTGAACCACAGCCAACAGGCACTGCAAGCAAGTGCCTGTAACTTCTGAGCCATCTCCCCAGCCCCAGAATCCTCAAGATTTGAACAAGCCCAAGTTAGAGATTCAGAGGGGGAGAGGAGGCTAGACAGGTGGAAAGCAAAGATGCAAGTGAGGCTCAGCCCAGGACAGACGGAGAGGACTGTGACCCCAAGCAAGGTTGCTGAGTGTGCCCTGGACCTCTCAGCTGGAGGGGAGGAACTGCTAGCCTTAGCCACATTACTGACTGAACCCTTTGCACAGTTCCTGAGCAATGAAGAAAAGGAACATTGAAGAAATTCACTCCCAGTCACAAACCAGGAATCGAACGGGAATGAGCAGGGTTTGAATGCAAATCTGCTTGGCTGCTTTAAAAGCCCAGCTGGTTTCTCTGCACTCTTGCTGAACAGTAGCCTCTGTGAGATCCAACAGACCAAGGCAATTCACACAGGATCCCTTTGAAAGGGAGTGGAGGGGCATGGCCCAGCAGTTGGGCCTCTCCCATTTCTTGTCCTGCCCATTTTTTTCCTGTTCACTACAGAACTCTTACATCTCCTACCTCACCTGTTGACATTCTCCTTATCTGGAGTGCACCATCTTTTCTAGAAAGCCTCTTACTATGTAGCTAAAACTGCTAACCCCATGGGCAGGGGAGATGGCTCAGTAGTAAAAGGCACTTGCTTGCAAAGCCTACCAGGCTGGGTTCAATTCCCCAGGACCCACTTAAAGCCAGATGCATAAAGTGGAGAATGCAGCTGGAGCTTCTTTGCAGTGACAAGAAGTTCAGGCTCACCCATTCTTATTCTCTCTCTCTCTCTACTTGCAAATAAAATTAAAAAGACTGTTAACTCCAGGGTCAAGTCCCTCCCCCTGCAGTTTTCTCTCTTATTCTGCATGTACCACCACCAAATGCCCTTGCAATATAAACTGTATTCAAAACAGTAAAAAAATCCCCACACCGATTCTATAGAATGAATTATGCATACAAGTTCATGAGACTGACAGAGACGAACCACAAAATTGGAGGGAGAGGTGGGGTAGCAAGATCAAGCAAGCTTACCTCCTCTTCATCATGCTTTCAAGGGTATTAAAGGGTTGCAAATCTTCCAGCTAAAGAATAATCATTTTCTCCCAAATTTCTTTGAGCACAAAGTCTTTTTACGAGGATATTTCTTAATATTTCATGGGCTGCTAGAAATTCAGTAATAAAGAACACAGCTGAAGAAAGGATGGTAATTGCTGGTCTCCCTGATGATATATGCTAGGAGAAGCCATGTGTTAATGTTGTTAATGTCTTCATTCATTGTCTGCTCTGCTTCTCCCTGTGGCCTATTTTAGGAATATCTCCAACCCCCACCCATGAACTTACAAACGTGGATTCAGTCACTTATGAGCAGGAAAAGTTGGCTATCTTCAGCAAATATCATATTCCTTACTGCTCAAATCAGCATAAGTGTCTGTAACGTATCTAGCAAGCTCAGACCTAAGAATGCCCTTCCCACGCTTACACTCTATCCACACTACTCACTGATCTGGGCGGAATTAGTCTCTCTGTTCTATCAGAGTCAATATACTCATTGCAGGGATTTCACACTCTGTCTAAAATTGCTTCAGGTTTAGCCTTGCAAGCACTGACTTCATCAAGTATAAGTCTATTTCTCGTGCTATTTCCATTTTCCATTTGTTAGTGACAGATGCATGCAATTACTAGGATTTCAGGAACAACACTTCCTTCCAAACAACTCTGCAAATATCTGCAACAGAACACCTTCTCCTCTTGGCTGCTACCTCGGGGAGAGAAGGATTAGGGCTTCTGATGGTCTTCCCTTTACGTGAGAGAGCAGCTTGCAACCTGAATTTTTCTTAAAAAAAAAAAATAAAATCTCTCTTCTTGGGGATTTCTGCACTCAATGATTGTGTCCCATGTCCCATGTCCCATGTCCCATCCTCAAACCCTCCTTCTCCACACCATTTGCTTTCCACCTATGCTGTGAGGCCCCTTGCTCCCAGAGCAACATGCCCCAGCAGCCTAGGCAGCATGAGTTAGCTTGCAAAGTGCAACAACTCATTTGCAAGGCAGATCCAGAGAGTCACCCTTTGATCTTGGAAAATATAACAGTGTATGTAATTACCCAGAGAGAATAGGACTCGGAAATACAATCACATTTTCTTTGTTGCATATTAGAACAAATGAGACCTCACCTGGCTTTCCTATGTCCCCAAAGCTCTGGCATTTTCATGCCTGCATAAATACAAAGCCATGTGAGTTCATGGCCACATGATATTCTTGTTCTGGAATGGGAAAATATCACTTCCCTACATAAGGCGAATGTCTGCAAACTCCACAGAAGGAGGGCTGGAAGCATGAGAGATTCCAAGGAAGTTGGTAGAATGGTCCTCCAACCTCAGCATGGGCACTCCACCCAGGAGTGGAGTGATGGAGGAGCGAGGGCTTGGGAGAACAAAGCATGGATGAAAATTCCTATCTGTCACTTGCCTGTGGATAGGAGTGTACTTGAAAATGTCTGGGTGTCTTCTCCTTCTGAAATCATCTGAATTACCCACCAGAGTCAGGTGCCACCACCCTAGGAAGTGCCCGTAAGACCATGACAATGTAGTCCCAAGTGCTAGATGCACAAGAGAAGAGCAGAGCTGCCTCAACCTCTCCAGCTGTTCTCTCAAGTGTGACTTCTTGGGAAATCAATCTCTGGGGTGACAGCCTGACCCACCTCTGGCTGAAATGCATATGGAGGTGAAGCCTCTGGTTACAATGCCTTCCTGAGAAGCAACTTCTAAATTACCTTGAGCCCAAACATCATTTCTACTCATTCCTTTTTCAGCACATGTATTAATATCTCATCAACTGTCTTCTACTCACCAATTAGTTCCTATTTTCCAGCCATCCCCCTTCCCAGGCCTCCACCTCAGCTGTCAAGATGATAGTTCAAACCAGGAGCTTGGATTGGGGGGCTGGAAAGAGGGCTCAGTTCCTCAGTACCCACATAAAGCCAGATGCACAAAGTGTAGAATGCATCTGGAATTCATTTGCAGAGGCAAGAAGCCCTGACACAACCATATTCATTCTCTCTCTCTCTCTCTCTCTCTCTCTCTCTCTCTCTCTCTCTCTCTCTCTCTCATAAATGAATAAATAAAAACATGTTTAAAAACAGGACCCTGGTCACCCTAGGACTGTAGTAACCCTCATTTCTTATAGGAATGGATACAATATTTCTCCCAAGGCCCACCTAGCCCACTCTCCTCAGTTTTTTCCTATGTTTCATAACCCATGTTTCACACAGAACAGTCAAAATGATCCATTAAGAAGCAAACTTTGGGGCTGCAGAGATTGCTCAACAGTTAAGGTGCTTTCCTGAAAAGCCCAAAGACCTGGGTCCAATTCCCCAGTACCCACATAAAGCCAGATGCACAGGTTGCATCAGGAGTTTGTTTTGTTGTCAGTAGCTAGAGGCCCTAGTGTGCCCATTCTCTCTCTCTCTCTCTCTCTCTCTCTCTCTCTCTCTCTCTCTCTCTCTCTCTCTCTCTCTCTCTCATACACACACACACAAAAAAAAATAAATGAAATACTTTTTTAAAAAGAAGCAAAATTCATATCATGTATGATGGTTAAGTTTATTGTTAACTTGCCTTGTTTAATAATCTACAGTAATCTTGGGCAGGTCTCTGAGCTTGCCTGCAGAAAGGATTGACAAAAGGAGGAGGTTCCTCCTTTTGAGTTGCCCTTCCCCCAAGTGGGTGGGCCTTCCAGAAGAGACTGGATACAAGAAAGCTTGGGGGGAAGGAAAACTTCCTTCTTTTTCCTTCCTCCCCAACTGCTGGTGCTGGTTTGAGACTTGAACTTGCATCCTGCTCTCCCACCCTTCATGGACATCAGAACCCAGTTTCCTCGGCTTCACATCGTGGACTGAAGAGCAGCCGCTCCCCAGGGAGCCAACAGGCCTTCTGGGCTGGATTGGGACTGCTGAGACATCCAGCCACATGGACTGAACAGTTACTGGTTCCTTCACCTGTGGGCCTGCATATTGCTATTGTTGGACTGTCGTAAGCTACCCCAATAAATTCCCTTTTACTATAATCCATTCTCTCAACTCTGTTTCCTCTAGAGAACCCTGACTAATACATCATGTTTAAACGCCATCTCTCCTAGAAGCGAATGTGGATCCCAAGTCCCCCCCCCCACTGCTCTGTGGATTCTTACTCTGCTCAGCCCATTTTCCCTACACCCTGCCTCTTGGGCCATCTATCTGTAGGATGTACCCAGTTCATCCCAACCTTTACCCCTGTTATTTCCTTCTACAGGAATCTCCTTCCCCTGTGTGCTGGCTCCCCTTTACTCTACACCACCTCCTGGACCGGCCAGCCATACTTAGGAAACTGGAAAATTTGTATGCATCTCTCTTCTCTAGATGAAAAGTCGTATTCAACTCTACTGGTTGCCAAATATGAGGCAGATCCATGGTAAATTTAACTTTAAAAAATTATTGGATAAATGGACAGATATAAGTAGTTGAGTGGGTGTGTAAGAGTGAATAGGGTAGGTGGAGACACAGGTGAGTGGGTGCGTGGCTAGATGGGTGGGAAGATGGATGGATGGTTGAATGGAAGGAAAAGTGAATCATGTCACTTTCTTGACCACAATCAATCAATAACTTATACTAGATGAAGTCCACACTCATCACCACAAAGCAAACCATATGTAAGCCCTGCCAACTTGTCGTTTAGTGCTGTGGTTCTGCGGCTGCCGGTTACGTGGCTGCGCTGGTGGTTCTGCGGACCCTGCATGGGCAACTGTGGATCCACCAGTGCTGTAGGTCTGTGGCTGAGTTAGGGAGTTGTAGGGCACATCAACTCCCTTTTCGTCCATGGAGCCGTGTGGGCAGGATGTGAGCCAATGAGAGAAATGACTCTCAAGATACAGCCGCAGGGGGCAGATCATTTATTGTATGTGGAAAGGTCATATATAGAGAGGAGAAGCCAGGAAAATCAGAGGCAGGGGCATTAGCAAGGGGATTACTCAGGGCAGGGTAGCCTGTGGACATCTCAGGAGTGGATAGGCAGGGGCCAGTAGCCTGTGAATGCCTAGTTTGCATAGATAAGTTGAGGGGCTTACTCAGCCCTGAGTGGCGGGAAGTATGTGATTCTAGACCTGAGTTCGATGGTGGCAGCTATGGAGAAACTGTCACCTTATTGTTCAGCACAGCTGGGGTGAGAACACAGGGCTCAGCTTGCTGTGGCTTGCCAGGGGGGCCGAAGGTTTTAGGATCAAAAGAGGAGAATGGTGAAGCGCCTTCCGGGTATCTGAGAAGCTAAGCAAGTCAGAGACTTTATTGAGGTTTCAGTTGGTCTCAACTTCATTTAACCCCATATCCTCCGTGCCTCTTAGCAGGGTCCCACACCAACTTATCCCCTACCTCTCCCTAGTGCTAGCCTTAGGGTATTTAGAAAAACATAGGTCAAGCTTGGGAATAAGACAAAAATATCTCTAATGCCTTTCAATGTCATACTAGGACACTACTGAGCAAGCCTATCAAATAATGTGTTTAAATTTACTACTACCTACAATTGATTAATACCAGGACTCTATCAAGTTAAGTGTTAACTTGGAATACTGGTAAGTTGCAAATGATTTCCATTTGGTAGAATGAATTTCATATAGTATAAAAGATAACCAAGTGTTATAGTTTATTGTTAGAAACCAGTTTAGTATCTCTAACACAATTCTATTTCAGCGTTCTTTCATTGACAATATGCTTCGGGGCTTTCATATTCTCTTTGGAACAAGTTTTGCTGTTCTGCCTGCTTCTTCCTTGGTATGTTAAATCAATCCCTGACACGTGTTCACCACATATTTCTGGATATTATGCTTTGACACTGAATTGCCAACATGCAACTATGTCACTTCTCACAACTCTGCAATATTTGCTCTACTCTCTGGTACAACATGCCCCTTCCTAATAACACCCTCCAGCCCCAACAGCTGTCCCAAGACCTGTTCTCTCCTAAGTTGTTTTGTGTTCATCCCTGGAGGCTAAACTAAATGTCAACTCTACTGGGGGATTGAGGGAGGGTTCTAGAAATTCCACACAAGTGTACACACACACACACACACACACACACACACACACACACACACACACACACGAGTCTTATGTAATAAATTTCTCTTTATTTTTTATATTTTATAACATAGCTTTCTCTTTAGATTTTGGTGGTCTCAACTAGCAAATATTTTTTAAAGGTGAGTGAAGGAGTGCAGAGCCATCAGGCCTGCGCAAAAGCATTTTCCCCTGATGGGAGTCCCCCAGCTCCTCCTAGCCATTATAAATATGGTAGAAAAACAAATCTTGTGTTTCCTCTCTGAAAAAGCTCCAGCCCTCAGAATCCAAACACCTACTCCAAACAATGAACCAGTTGGGGCCTTTTCTTCCAGAGGCAATCTGGCAATGCTACTCAACAGAACAGACTGGTCATGTACACAGCCTCTGGTCACATGCTCTAGGTTCAAATCTGAGCTCTGCTGCTTACTCTGCTAACTGGCTATTGATCCTCAGCACCTTACTTACCCTCTCTGTGCCACAGTGGACCCCTCCGTAAAGTGGGAGTCATAACATAAGAAGCCACTGCTTCCTAGCTGATGCAGGCATCACATGGATTCAGAGAAGCAGCATTCTTCGAAGGAAGGAAGTGACATATGAGTACTACTGTGTACCATGGTCTGTGTTTTAAGCTCCCTTAGAGTGAGCTCTTCTCTGAGTCCGCTGGGGCTGCACCGGGCACTGGGAGTCTGACTGACTGAATGCCGTAGCAGCAATGGAATCCAGATGTTCACATAGGAAACATGTTGTCAACAACTGGGAATCCTGAATGCCAAACAGTCTTCATCACAGTGAGTTCTCAGTAGATGGCATTTCTCCTGCCATCCTGGCCCGACCCATTGCCAGTGTCCACCATCACCTGATGGCCAGGTAACATGTTGGCAGCTTACCCTACTCTTGCATAACACTGAATCAGCAGTAAAGGGTTGTTTCAAGTCATTATTCATCTTTTCATTACTGTCATATTTTATTGATTTTGCATTGAAATATTTTTTCAACAATTTCAAATGAGCAGATCCCAGATCCTAACATCTGGTGAATTACAAACAATTGTGGGGATTTCATTCTGTTCTCAATTTTAATTTTAAAAATCAATAAGTCATCCGCATCCGTGATGCCTTCAGGCAATATTAAATAACACAACCAACTTGGATTTTACTATAAAGATCATATTTTTGAGAGCGTTTGCAAAAAAAAAAAAAAATCATAGGATTTGTAAGACCTTGATTTGCTAGGCTAGGTTTTCTGAACACACTCCAATAGAATCTCAGAATCAGAAAGGCCCAGGAAAGTACCTCAACCAGATAGAAAAGTGCTAAGAACCAATTCAAGAAAAATGTATAAATTCAAAAGTACATATGCATTATTTATAGAAATTATATTTGCAATCAAAATAAAAGTTTTTGAAGTTTTGGAGTAATCTTAATTTTATCTACTAGTTAATAAATATCAGAACATCAAAAAGATCTTTTATGCTGCTTTTGGCCACAAAAATATTTATAGCTAGGGGACCTGAGAAGAGTCAGTGTGCACACAGCTTTCCAGTCATTGGTAATGGAAGTAGAGAGAAGCTGTACCTTGGGGATCAGGTGGCTCTTGGCTGATGGAGACAACCTACCCGGGACAAACTGGAAAGTCTGAGTCTTGGAGGCACACGTGACCACCTGGGATTTCAAACTGTCCCAAGGATAGGCCAAGATAGCATGGAGCCCTCCTCACTTCCTGCCCAACACCCTTCCCACACCCTGTCATCCTCAACTGATAAGGATGCTGCCCCTGGCAGTACCCTTGAACTTGCTGCCTGATCTCCAAATGAAGGTGTGGACTGAGGACAGTGGTGTCCTAAGTGCCTCCAAGGAAATAAGGTGTTCTTTGTCCTCAGGTGGATAACTCTGGACTCACATGTAAGTCAGCGGCCCCTGCTTTGTTGGCTGTGAGAGTTGAAGCCAGGAAAAAGATTATGCAGACATGTACATATTTTGTTTAAATGTGGTGCAGCCCATCCCACCGAGCAGCCCTTTCTGACCCCACAGTGATTTTAGCCAGACATGTGGCAGGATAATAAGCAGTCTTCCTACAGCTGTTCCAACTTTGCTAACCCATCCCCTACACTGAAGGCAGTCTGAGAGCACTTGCCTGGTGTGCCCCTGTCTGCTACCGTCCTCTTGATGGAGTCCTGCTGTCCCCTACACTTCTCTGTTCTCTACATCCCCTTGCACAGGAAGGCATATTTGTCTAGCTGTCAGTTCCTGGAAGCACCCCACTGCCAGCAGCCAGCAAGACAAGATGTGGAAGTGACTCCCTGGCTAGGACAACAGTGACATCTAGTGGTCTGAAATCCTGCTTGCCCCAAGTGTCAGGCCAGAGTGTAAAGAGCCCTGCCTGGGAGGAGGCCTGCAGGGCCATGCAGATGGGATGGATGATCAGAGCCTCTGTGAATTCCATCTGTTAGGGGGGCTCATAGTCCATCAGCAGAACTGGGGAACCAACCACACAAGCACACACACATTTCTAGTGATGCAAAGAGCACACAACTCCCAGCCTGCCACACACAGGTTCAACTTGCTCACAAGCATGTGATATGTGGGCAGCTCCTCAAACCAGTATTAATAAGAATCCTGCAATTAAAATACAGCGAGCGAAGTGCCACTGAGGATAGGGTGATGACTGTGGAGGCACAAGTGGCCTAGGCTCAAGTAAGACTTCAGAAGTGGCAAAGAAGCAGAGGGTGAAGGAACAAGTCCAAATTTATGAGCCTCACAGCATACATTCAGCTCACAGCTAGAGTGCTCAGTGTTGGAAGGGCTAGACTTTCAGTGTGGAGGGGATAGATGTACATGGTCTATCTGGGGAAAGAAAGGATGGGGAAATGTAGAGAAGGGAAAGGTTGAAGACTGTCTGAAAAGATAGAGAGCCTTGAATCCAGAATAAAGAAACAAAACATTCAATTTCTGGGGGGGGGAGTCACATGGTAAGGTTGTATTTAAGAGGATAATGTGACAGAAAGAGAATGAACTGCACAGAGCGGATGAGAACAGAAGGTCCTTCAGTGTCAGCAGCAGCTATTTCCAGGGTTAAAGACTTACTTGTGTCATTCTTTACTTTTTACTTTCTTGACCCATTTTTATGAATTATTATCTTATCAAGTTATAATATAATACAGATAAGTGCTGTCATGGTTTGAACCAGGTGTCCCCCACAAGTGAATGAATGTGTTCTGAATAATTGATCCTCAGCTGATGACAGTTTGGGTTTTACAACCTCAATAGAGCTGTGTTGTTGGGGGAGGGCTTTTGGGGGTAATAATCCAGCTTCTCCTTGCCAGTGTTTGGCACACCTTCCTGCCACTGTTTGCAGTGCTGTGGCAAAGGTGATGTCCAACCCTCTGTTCATGCCATCGTTTTCCCTGCCAGGATGGAGTCTCCCCTCAAGTCCAAATAAACCCATTCCTCCACAAGCCGCTTTTGTTTGGGTTCTTTCTGTGCAGCAACTAGAAAACTGACTGCAACAAGTAGTAAGATCTGGAAGTTACCCATTCTCACTGCCAGTCTCCTCCACAGGAAGCCAGACAGGAGAAAGAGGGTCATACACGACTCGGGGTTGGGGGTTCAGCATCAGTCAAAACAGAAGGAACCAAAACAACACCCAAAAAAACCCAGAAGGAACCTTAAGAACCTGACCAACTACCTACTCCAGACAAGGTCAGGCAAGAAGGTCTCAGAGTGAAATGGCTAAGCCAAGGACATAGTCCTACCTGACTGGGATTCAAGTTGAGCTCCTAACTCCCACTATGGCATCTTTCCTCTTCCCATCTCTGCTCAGCACCATAAGCTGTACAGAAGCTGGACATAGAACCACAAAGGCCCACAGCTTCACAGGTCTTCAGGCAATAATGAGCCAGTGCTATGGGGCTGCTTTCCACGGGTCAAGGTGAAGGCAAAAGGGGGAACAAGTGAATTCTAGGACTTAAGTATGACTTCCTCCCGCAGTCCTCCAAAGGTCCCCAGAACCCTTTCAGGGGTTCTGTGAAGTCCAAACAATTTTTGTAATAACACTAAGGCACAATTTGGGGTTTTGCTGTCTTTCTTACATGACCCTATCCTAAGGTTTTCCAGAAGCAGCCTGACATGGGATATCATCACTGACAAAGAAGGCTCCTGAGGTGATGGTTGGATGACAACAAGGCAGGTGCAAATATCATTTTCTTGAGTCAACTTCACTGAATGCAAAAAAGAAGAATCCAGCTGTCTCCTATCAAACCAGACACTAAAGAGCGCTGCAAAACTATAACATAATGCCACCCTTCTCAACAGTTTTTGATTAGAAAATGTAACTTTAGGGGGGCGGCCTTTTTTTCCTGTCTGGACTGCTAGCTGGAGACTCCTGGGACCAGGCAGAATGTATAAACCATCGGGGGATTTCCAGGGAAGATGGCTGACTAGCAGACATGCTGTACGCCTTGGGAAATAAGGGGCAGGATTTTCAGCAGGGATCCAGATTGTGGACACAAGATGCGGCCACACACTGAATTCCAGGCACCTCCGAGCACAGGATTTGCACGACTGGAAGCCGCCAGCGTGGACCACAGCTCGCAGGAGGCAGTGAGTTGTCCAGGCAGGCTGTGCCAGAACAGCTCCAGCCCGCCGGCAGCCTGTTCATTTGGCTTTCCTTGTGTTTCTCTGTCTATCCCGCACCTCCCAGGCACTTGTGTGT
>PVHP010000602.1:102552-137082 GCA_004024765.1 Zapus hudsonius
TCTTTCTCTTTCACCCATTCGACCAGGGGTTCTTACATAGCCCCTTCCCAAAACCTCTAGCCTCCAATGCATCTGCCCCGCTACTTTTCTGCGCCTGAGGAACCCATCAGCCCCTCTATCTGTGCACAGAGATCCCAGAAACACTAGTTCCAGGGATCTCAGCAGCCTGACTCCCCCGCCACTCCCCCCACCGACCCCATCACCTGGGACCGCAGACCGCTGTGGGCCTGTTCCCCTGGCCTGCCTAAACTGGTGGCCCCATCACCCATACCCACAACATCGGGGGTACGCTACATCTCCCCAAAACCACCACCCCCCATAGCCCTAACAACTGAACACGTCCCACTGCCCACTGTGCTCTGCTATCCCCCAAACCCACGGACCCCTGCAGATATCTCAAAGGCATTCTGCCAACAACCTCAAGTGGGGTTGAAATGGGTAGACCTCAACACAAGAATATTACACCAGTTGAGGAAACTGCACCAAATGACAACAACAACACCACTAAAGAGAGAAAGCGGAAGCAGGACCAGGATGACATGACACTAAACCCCGATCATACTGGCACAGGTCCTAAGGAGAACTTAATGTTAGTAATGCAAGAAAAGATGGACCAACATATTGAATGGGTACAAGGTCAGCTCATTAGCTTTGCCAGCAGGCTTAATATATTAGAGGAGACTCAAATGGACATCAGAAGAGACATATCAGAACTAAAGACAAGTCAACAAACTGAAGGTATCAAAAACCAGCTTTCCAAATTAACCAAAGACATCTGCAAATATAAGAATGACTGTCAAGAAGAAGTAATTAAATCAAACCTTGAATTGAAATCACATCACAACAGGATGATAGAAGCAACCCAGAAAGATGTTGCAGAAAACAAAAACCACATTGAAATAATAAGAACATCCCTAGAATCTCTTACCAACAGGATCAATCAATGGGAAAACAGAACCTCAGACATGGAAGACAGAACAGAGGAGAATTCAAGGGAAATCAGAACCTTGACAAATTCAAAAGAGCAAGTAAACAAGACTCAAGGGAAATGTGGGATACCATAAAAAGACCTAATCTCAGGATCATGGGGATCCCAGAAGGAGAAGAAGGCATAGAAAATATTTTCAACAGAATAATTCAAGAAAGCTTTCCATACTTGGCAAGAGATAGTCCTGTACAACCAAAAGAGATACGGAGGACCCCAAACAAATGGGATCAAAGGAGGAACACCCCAAGACATATATTAGATACAATGCCAAACATTAAGGAAAAAGAGAGAGTCCTTAGAGCAATGAGAGAAAGGAAACTCACGTATAAAGGAAAACCCATCAGAATCACATGAGACTTCTCCATAGAAACATTAAAAGCCAGGAGAGCTTGGAACAAAGCGATTCTAGGCCTAAAGAAGAATGGATTCCAACCTAGACTACTCTACCCAGCAAAGTTATCCATCATAATTGATGGAGGAATTAAAGTATTCCACGAGACTAATCAGCTTTACAATTACTTGAGCACAAAGCCAAACCTTCAAAAGATACTTCATGAGATATCCCTTGCAGACAAAACAAATAACCGACCCCAGGAAAGAAACAGAGAACAAACAAGGTAACACAAAAGAGATAGCAGCAACAGCTCAGATACCAACCTCCATATTCTCTACAAAATGGCAAACCTCACAGTTATAACTTTGAATGTAAATAGACTCAACTCTCCTATAAAAAGACACAGGATAGCAGGTTGGATCAGGAAAATGGACCCTTCCATCTGTTGCCTTCAAGAAACACACCTTATCGCTAAAGACAGTAACCTACTGAGAATAAAAGGGTTGAAAACAATTTTCCAGGCATGTGGGGAAAAATAAAAAAGCAGGTGTGGCTACTCTAATATCTGACAAAATAGACTTTAAGCCAACAGCAATAAAAAAGGACGATGATGGCCACTTTCTACTCATCAAGGGAACAATTCAGCAAGAAGACATCACTATACTAAATATGTATGCACCAAATTCAAGGGCTCCTCAGTTCATTAGGCATAAATTATTCAAAAGCAAAGCAGATATAGATGCCAACACCATCAAAGAAGAAGACTTTAATACTCCTCTGTCATCCCTAGACAGATCGTACAAACAGCAGACAAGCAGGGAAATCAAGCTGCTAAATGGCACCATTGACAAACTAGGGATAACAGACATCTACAGATCATTTCACCCCAAGGAAACAGATTACATATTCTTCTCAGCAGTGCATGGAACTTTTTCCAAAATTGACCATATACTAGGTCATAAATCATTCCTCAACAAATTCAGAAAGATCAATATAATCCCCTGCATCGTATCAGACCACAACACATTAAAGCTAGAAATTAACAATGGGATAGGATCCAAAATTTTCATCAGATATTGGCAAATGAACAACTTGCTCCTGAACAATGAATGGGTCAAACAAGAAATCAGGCAGGAAATCCAGAACTTCCTAGAAACAAATGATAATTAGGACACATACTTTCAGAAATTGTGGGACACAATGAATGCAGTTCTAAGGGGGAAATTCATTGCTCTAAATGCCTTCATAACAAAGAAACAGAGGTCACAAATCAACCAACTATCCTCATACCTAAGGTCATTAGAATAGATGGAAAAATACAACCCTAGGAACTCGAGACGCAAGGAAATAATTAAGATCAGAGCTGAGATTAATGACTTGGAAACAAAGAAAACGATTGAAAAAATAGACAAATCAAAGAGTTGACTCTTTGAAAAAGTCAATAAGATCAACAAACCTCTGGCCAACTTAATCAAACGAAAAACTGAGAAGGCCCAAATTAACAAAATAAAAAATGAAAAGGGTGAGATCACAAAAGATCCTGAAGAGATTGGATGTATCATCAGGTCATACTTTCAGAACCTCTACTCTACAAAATTAGGGAACCTGGATGAAATGGATAAATTCCTGGACACCTACCAACTTCCAAAGCTCAGACCAGAGCAGATAAAGACCCTAAACAATCTGATAAAAATCACAGAGATTGAATCGGTAATCAAGAACCTCCCGAAATGGAAAAGCCCAGGTCCAGATGGTTTCTCAGCTAAATTCTACCAAACCTTCATCATAGAACTGAAACCTCTCTTTTTGAAGCTTGTCAGGGACATAGAAAAAGAGGGTAGGCTCCCAAACTCCTTCTATGAAGCTACCATCGCCCTAATTCCCAAAGCAGGCAAGGATGTAACAAAGAAAGAAAACTACAGACCCATATCCCTGATGAACTTGGATACAAAAATCCTAAACAAAGTCCTAGCAACCCAAATACAAACCCATAACAAGTCTATAATTCAGCCAGTCCAAGTCGGCTTCATCCCAGGGATGCAGGGATGGTTCAACATAAGCAAATCGATAAATATAATTCACCACATTAACAAACTCAACAGCAAAAACGACATGGTCATCTCAATTGATGCTGAGAAGGCTTTTGACAAAATTCAACACTACTTCATGTTCAAAACCCTGGAAAGAATAGGCATAGATGGCCTATACCTCAACATGATAAAGTCAATATAGAGATCTCCTAAAGCACAAATCATCCTCAATGGGGAATAACTCAAGGAGTTCCTCCTCAACCCAGGAACAAGACAGGGATGTCCACTCTTATCACTGCTATTTAACATAGTGCTTGAAGTTCTAGCCCAAGCAATAAGACAAGAGAACAACATAAAAGGATACAAATCGGAGAGGAAGAAGTCAAACTATCCCTCTTTGCAGATGACATGATCTTATATATATATCAGATCCAAAGAACAGTATTAGTAATCTCCTGAAGGTGATCAATGCCTTCAGCAGAGTGGCAGGATACAAAATTAACACACAAAAATCAGTAGCCTTTCTATATACAGAAGACAAGCATTTGGAAAAAGACATCAGAAAAACTGTCCCGTTCTCTATATCCTGAAATAAAATTAAATACTTCGGAATATCACTAACCAAGGTAGTGAAAGACTTATATAAGGAAAATATTGAAACACTCAAAAGGGAAATAGAGGAGGATGTGACGAGATGGAAAGACATTCCATGCTCATGGTTAGGAAGAATCAATATAGTAAAAATGGCGATCCTGCAAAAGCAATCTACAGATTCAATGCAATACCAATAAAAATCCCAACCTCCTTCTTCACAGGCATTGAAAAAATTATCTCAAAATTTATTTAGAAGGGTAAGAGACCTCAAATAGCTAAAATTATTCTGAGCAGAAAAAATTACGCAGGACGTATCACCATACCTGACTTTAAAACATACTATAAAGCCATAGTAACTAAAACAGCATGGTATTGGCAGAAAAACAGACAGTCTGACCAGTGGAATAGACTCGAAGACCCAGCCTTTATTGCAAATAACTTCAGCTTCTTAGTTTTCGACAAGGGTGCCAACAATGTATGCTGGGCCAAAGATAGCATCTTCAACAAATGGTGCTGGACAAACTGGATAAACACATGCACAAAAAATGAAATTAGACCCACTCCTTCACCATGCACACAGATCAAATCCAAATGGATCAAAGACCTCAATATCAAGCCTGTAACCCTGAACACCCTGGAAGAAAAAGTTGGAGGAACCCTACATGAGATAGGAGTAGGGAACAACTTGCTGAGAAAATCTCCAGTAGCCCAGGAAGTGCAACAGTCACTTAACCAATGGGACCTGATCAGACTCAAAAACTTCTGTACAGACAAACACACAGTTCTCAAAGTCAATAGACCCCCTTCAAATTGGGAGATGATTTTCGCCAGCTACAACACAGACAGAGGCCTGATTTCTAGAACCTAAAGAGAACTCAAAAAAATTAATAGCAAAAACCCAAATTGCCCCCTCACAAAATGGGTTATTGATCTCAACAGAGAATTCACAGAGGAGGAAACACAAATGGCCTTTTCTCACCTGAGAAAGTGCTCAGCATCCCTAAGCATCAGGGAAATGCAAATCAAAACCACAAAGAGATACCTCCTTACCCTGGTCAGGATGGCAATAATAAAGAAAACCAACAACAATCGTTGCTGGCGAGGATGCAGGGAAAAAGGAATCCTCATTCACTGCTGGTGGGATTGCAAACTTGTTCAACTGCTATGGAAAGCAGTGTGGAGACTCCTGAACACAATAGACATAGAACTACCAATGGACCCAGGTATCCCTCTACTAGGCATCTACCCACAAGATGTCACATCTCGACACAGAAACATTTGTACAACTATATTTATAGCAGCTCAATTCATAATAGCCAAGTATTGGAATCAACCCAAACGCCCATTCATGGAGGAATGGACAGAGAAACTGTGGTATATTTACACAATGGAATTTTACTCAGCTGAAAGGAAAAATGAAATATCGAAATTTAGGAAAAAATGGTCTGACTTTGAGCAGATCTTACTAAGCGAACACTCAAAAGAACGGAGAATCGAATGCCCCATATTCTCCCTCATATGTGGTCCTTAACCAGGATAACCGTGTTCTTTATGCAGACAAGTAGTAAGAAGTGAAAGGTTATGAATGAGGAGTAAGGGATGGGGAGGGGAATGGCTTAAGCTTGAGGGTAAACCATATTAGGTTCAAAAACATAAAATCCTCACGAGCTCATTGTAACCTATTGAGTAAGTAGTGAGCATCATCTGGCAAGAGGGGCCATGAGTGGTAGGGGAGAGTGTCTAAGCCTGTGAATAATTTAGATCAGCCTGACAACCCCTGGTTCCAACCTCTGGTTTCTTCCCTCACTGATCTGTTTCATGAGATTCCAACAACATGACAGAATTCTGTCAAAGCTCTGTTGCTGAAGAAACCACAGAATGCCATCGACCAGCATCGAGAGACCTTTCAACATCCGGAACGATATCCAGCCCCCAGAAGGCAGTTAGTGTAGTGCTGGAAGGCACTGCACAGGCTGCCAATGGAAAATGATCAACGACAGCTGGAGTAACCAGAGACCACTGACACGAAAGACAATCTGGTGTCATGAGTGGGCTGACCACACCTCCTACTGGGAGAGAACAGCAAACCAAGAAAGGAACACTTGTGCAATGGAGGAGCCTGGGCCTGGGGGAGACAATCAACAGCTTTCAAATTTGGCCAATTTTCCACTTAGTGAGGGGGACCCCTTGTCTGGAACTTGGGATTCAGGGCGATGGTCACCGGATCCCGTACTCTTGGGATCCCAAGACAAGATGTACTATGGGAGTGATTGACGGGGTGGCTATTAGAAATAGAATCTAGGTAAACCAGAAATGTGTATATTTGTTAACCTATACTGATCACACTCTCAGAAGGAGATTGTGCTTGTATTTTTCAGGATGCAGCAAGAGAGCTGGGGCCCATCTAACCCTACCATCCGACTGTAGGCCGATACCTGAGATTCTGGCAAGAGAGGAGCCACCACAGTCATACCATGGAGGATCCATATGGAACCCCACATAGAATGACGGGAGGAACAAGGGACCCACAGCCACAGACGTTCAATCTACACAGGATAAGCCAGTGAGACAGAAACCAATGATCTTCGACACAAAGACCCCTAAACTCACAATCTTAAAGCAGCCTTAATACTCATCCACCACGACTCAGGGAACTATGCGGAAGAGGGGGCGGAAAGATTGTAAGAGATTATAAAAGATTGGGGGAGACTATCCAGAGGCATGGCACCCTTCAGTAACAACACTCTGGGGCCAGGAGGACCGGGCTGAGTACTCGGCTCTCCAGGGTCCCCTGCCACAAGGACTGATCCAGACGGCCCAGGGAGGAGGATATCCAGCTGCTTGGGGATGGGGAGTGGAGGCATTGGGGAATTGGGGATAACAACTCATTGTTTGCCCACTGAATAATTTAACTCATTATGGACAATAATTATATATTTAAGATAAAAAAAGAAAATGTAACTTTATCATATTTTAAAGCAATAAATTTATTATTTTAATGAGTTCATAAATAGTTTGAAAGTTCTACATTATAATTAATAATTGATAAATATTGGTGTGATATAAGCCACATAAACAAAAACAACTCTGGGGTCTCCAACAATTTTGAGGCATGTAATAAAGTCTCGAGATTAACCATTTTATAACCCCTAATTCATTTGGCTTGCTAGTTTATCACCCTATCTTCTTTCCAACACCACCTGCTAGATTCGACCCACCTTAGGGAGACCAGTTAGTCTCCTTTCACTCCTTTGTTCTCACAAGACATCCAGCACTGTACTTCCTATGAGATTCCTTCTCCATCTTCCTCTGCCTCTTCCTTTCTACTCAGTGCTGAGCTGTCAGGCTATGAGACAGGACTGTCTTTCTTTCCTCCCTCCTGTTTCTTCCCACATGTTACATAGCCATGAGTCTGCCTCCTGCAAAGCACTTGCTTTCCCTCCTTCCAAGTTCCCAAGTGTCATGGTTTGATCTAGGTGTCCCCCACAAACGAATGTGTTCTAGGTAATCGATCCTCAGCTGATGGCAGTTTGGATTTTACAACCTTGATGGAGCTGTGTTGCTGGGGCAGGCTTTTGGGGATTATAAACCAGCTTCCCCTTGCCAGTGTTTGGCACACCTTCCTGCTTCTATTTCCAGTGCTGTGGCAGAGGTGATGTCCAGCCCTCTACTCATGCCATCGTTTTCCCTGCCAGGATGGAGTCTCCCCTCGAGTCCATAAGACAAATAAACCCATTCCTCCACAAGCCACTTTTGTTTGGTTCTTTCTGCGCAGTAACTAGAAAGCTAACCGCAACAACAAGGCAGTGTTTCAACCCAGAAACTGACCACCATACTTCTGTAAGGAGACCACAAACTAAGGAAGTTGATAGAAGTGAGTCCGCACCTGCCTTCCCCACATTCAGCAATCATTTCAGGAGCTCCAACTCTGTGTCAGATGCTGGAAATCCAAAGATGAATAAGACACATCCCCTCAACCTGCTCACATTTTCCTGGGAAATTGAAGGAGCTAAGAGTTCTGTCTAGGGAAGTCAGAAAATGCTTCACGGAAGATTTGACATTTCGTGGGGATCACACCAAATGAGAAGGATCTGACTGAGTGAAGAACCAAAGATATTTTCTTAGTGAGGGAAGAATAGTTTCAAAAGCTCACAGCTATGAAAGTTCATGTAACATTTAAGGAACTGGATAGATCAGTGTAGGTAGACTATATATACATGCATGCATGTTTGTGTACATATGTGTATGCATATGTTGCTAGTGAGTGGTGTGCCTATGCATAAATGCTTATGTAAGTGCATATGTATATTTGTGTATGTGCTTACAAGCAATTATATGTGTGTATTTGTGGCCATATATGCATGCATGTATGCCTATCTATGCACATGTGTTTCTGTGAGTGCATGCGTATGCATGCATATGCACCTGTGTGACAGCTTTGTGGTGATGGGTCAAGAAAGCATCACTTGGTAGAGAGAAGAAAGACTGGCCAGTGGTGGTGGTGCATAACCACAGAAAAACGGGGAGAAGTGGAAGCAGGAGGCTCAATAAAAAATGGGAGGAAAAGGAACTGTCCTAGACTCATTTCTCATGTCTGTTTAGTACTCACAGACACTGTCCCTGTGTGGGGCAGTAATTGCATACTGATAAGAGGTAATGAGCTAAAGTTCAGACCAAAGAGCCCCTCACAAGGACCTGAGATTAGGGTGCTAGAGTCTAGAAGCCCAGCTCATCCTGGATGGCCCTTTCTCTGATGGGGGTTCAGTGAGTTCCAGAAGGCTCCAATTCTATTCACAGAAGTTCAGGGAATCGTGTTCTCTTTCCAGATAGGTCTCAGCATATGTCAGGGTAACCTCATCCTTCCGCCACCAGGCAGAAGCTAATACTGTTCCAAATCTTTCCCTGCAAAGCCAAATGTAAAACAAAAACCAAAATTTTAGTCTTTTACTAAGACCTGTTGGGAAATTAAACAGGAAGTCAGGGTTTAAGGAATCTAGGGAAGGTCACTATATCCTCTACCACTGAGGGTGTGATTAGCACAAACATGCAGAAGTCAGGCACTGCTAAGTTCACCAACGTGGCTGCCCTTTCTCCTCCTAGATCCGGTCCATTAGCAGTGTGCCTCCATCCAAGCTTGTCCTTGCATCCCTTATAACTAAGACAAAAAGCACTGCTCCTAACAGGTATCAGAACAGTTCCCTGTGCTAGGCATTATCTTAGGCCCCCATGTAATTAACTCACTTAAGTCATGCTTGCTTTCCAAAGCTATGCCATATTTTCTATATTCTACATCATTAGAATAAAATTGTATCATATAGCATGGATTACATAATTCATAAATATTTGATTTCTGTATTTAAATAATATATGCTGCATGTTTCACATTGCCTATAATTATCTCATTTCTGTTCTCATTACAATATTCTGAGTCAGTTGCTTTTCACCCCATTTGTCAGATAAGGAAACTAAAGCCCAGTAGATTTCATGACTGTTGAACACATACAACCAGAGAAAATGGCTAACAGAATGCAAACCTGAACTTTTCTGCAAGTTGGAATTGTTTCTTTCTGATGTCTCATCCAGCATGACCAGAGTCTGCAGTGTGCACTCACTGGACAACTTCCCTGTATCTGAATCAGCCAGGTCCCCCTGGCACCACCACCTCTTCTTCATGGTCTGGTGGTGATGGTGGTGCTGTGGACATTCTTAAAGCCCTAGTCTGAAAACGTTTAGCAAATTGTAGCTCTTGGAAATAGGATATTACAGAGACCTTTAAAAAATATTGTTTTGTGGCCATAGAATAAACAGCTAATGATAATAATAAAGGGTGCAATTTTGTCTTCATAGCTTGAGATCAACAATGTGAAATATGCAGAGAAAGACCAGGAAGGAAAGCCACCAGGTGCTGCCAGTGTTTGTTTCTGCAAAGGATTCTCTGTGTGCCTGTGGTTTTCTTTGTTGAACTTTTCTAATTTCAATGAGACGTGGATTGCATTATAATCAGAGGAAAAACTATTTTAGAAACCTGATTCTGGTTGAAACTTAGGGTGTAGTGACCCTTTCCTGTGCACATCAAAGGGTACTGGTGGGAAGATGGTTCCAGTCGGCAAAGACTGGGAAAGCTGGCCAGGAAACACCCTTCCCTTGTGGCATCCAGGTTTGAGTCTACTTTCTCATTTCCCTTTCTTGTTTTGCCTGAATCTCCCCAGAGAGCATGCAGGATGCAGCGTGAATCCCACCCTGCCTGAATCTCCCCAGAGAGCATGCAGGATGCAGCATGAATCCCATCCTTCCTTCCCTAGTGAGTCTGGAGCACCCAGTTCTTCAGTGTCTGAAGGGACACCCATGCTGCTGCTAAGTGGCAGACTTTACCTGTGGAGACATCAAGAAATGCCTGTAACCCTATCCTGATATGAGTATACTGATATGAGGACTGTCCCTAGAAAATACACCCGTGTGGAACAGGACTGTCCCCCTCTCTCTTCCTCTTTGCCCTCTGATCTCACGCAGAACCACAAATAACTAACACTTGCATCTGTCCCCAAACTGCCTCTTCCCATCAGGGCTTCCCATACAGAACAGGCCCCTCATAAAGGACAAGCTCCACTTTGGCAAAGGGGCACCTGGCATCAGGTGAATGACCAGAGGGATATGCACAATGTCTGATGTAGCTGTGGTGGGGCATCAGCTTCTGTCCCTAGCAAGGCTGTCCTTGAGCAGCTGTTTCTGAGATAGGCTCCCAAAACAAGCAATGATGAGACATAAGGAGGAGCAGTATTTGTGCAAAGCCACCACCCAGAGACATCTACAGCCTGCCCTCTCCTCCTCCTCCATGTTTGTGAATGGCACCCTGAAGCCCTTTCTTCCTTCACCTGAAAACCTCCTTATTCACACTTCCTCTGCCAACTTCAAAGTACCTTTATTTCTCAGCTTGGGAACTTTTCCATTAAAAAAGTAAAATCTTGCTCGGATTTTAGATCTGTTCCAGATTTTCAAGTTTTGGTACACCTTCACATTGGTTGGCCCCACAGCACAGAACAGGAAGAGGGCTCAGCCAAGCTTTAGCCTGGCACAACTTATTGTATACACCTTTTGGAAACAGGTTTCCTTCTTTCCCAGGTGGATGGATAGAGACCTGCCACCCCTGACCAAAGTCCATATCCCAGGTGTGCTGGACAGACAGCAGCTGATGCAGCCTGAAGTGGACAGAGACCCCAAACCTTCCCAGCCAAACCAAATCCCCAATTCACACCCTGTGGATGTCTGAACTGAGGCAGCTCAGACAAGATGTCTGCCTCCACTATACCATCAGACCATGTGGTCACAGCCATTTTCTCCTTTTGATGCATCCCAAAGATCCAGGAGAATTGCAGACCTAAATGTCCCTTCCCACTGGCTGGCAGGTCATGCCTTGCTTCCTGCAGAAGTTACACTTTCTCTCTTCTCTGGTTCCCGGTAGGTTGTTATGAGGCCAATTCAGGTTTATGTAAAAAAAAACTTCCTCCTCTTTGCTCCACACTGATTTCTAATTAATGCTCTGATACCTTTTACTAAGCAGTCCCAGACCTCAGAGCAGAAGTAGAGGTGCTGGAGGGAGCCATACCGCTCCCAAGACAGCAAACGGGATAGAAGTGCTCCTGGCTTCATGAAGGTGTCCCTTAGTCTAGCAAAACTGTCCTTCTTAGGATCCGTGTGGGTAGGCAAACCCCCTCTGGGTGGCAGTAAGCTGCAAACAGGCAGCAGCTTCTCATCTCTGACAAAACTACCCCCCCTCCCACTCTCACTGAAGGTTTATTAAGCACTTGGTGTACTCCAGACACCATCATCATTCCAACTTTTATGACATCGTTTCTTTTTCTACTGCCAAGCAGTCATGTGTTTTCAGGACTCAAAGTCTCTCTTGCCCTTCAAACATCTCCTTGGGAGAAATTCCACACCAGGATCAAGAGCACACAGTGTGGATTCAGCTTCGTCCAGAACCATTCAGGCGGCTGGCTGTCTGTGTTGGACCAGCCAGCAAAAGAAAAGACCTCGGAGACTGGCTCAGAGAGAGTTTCCTGATCAGAATCCAGCTTCCTCTCCAGCCCCAGATCTGTCCCCATAGGTAACCACCTCCTTCTGGAGCTCAAGAGACCCAAGGAGACTTATTCCAGGTCCCAAAATAGTCCTGGTTCCTCACTTACTTCTGTCTCACTGCATTGACCAGGGCCTGGCAAGAGTGGGACCAAGGAACTGAGAAGCCTAGACACCTACTTTAAAGACTGTCATTGTCCCCTTCCCCCTCCAGTGGAAACCTGGAGGGACCTCTTACTGAAGGCTGGAGCACAGTAGCTCTGGACCAAGAGCTTCACCCACCCCAGGAACACAGAGGTCTCAAAAAGTGTGGAGACTCTGAGAGCCAGGCTGAGGCAGCAGCCCAGCAGGTGACAGTGACACCAGCTTCATCAGGGCCCCCAGTGGCACATAACTTCGGAGTGAGCTAACTTCACAGAGCCTCTTAACACTAGCATTTTTTAAAAACAAAGTTATATATAAGGTATTAGAAGAAAGAAACATTGGTCCTCTATTGTTTAGCTTCAAATTGCTTCTGCTTCAAATCAAGGCCCACCTTAATGTAGAGCATCCCTTGGCATCTCAGCATAATTGGGACTCTCTTTTTTTTTAAAATATATATTTATTGTCCATAATGAGTTACATTATTTAGTGGACAAACAATTCATTGTTATCCCGAATTCCCCAAAATCCCCCCTCCCCATCCCTGATCAGTTGTATATCCTCCTCCGTGGGCTGTCTGTATTAGTCGGGACTCTCTTGATTCAGAGCCCCCTGCCTTGCTGGAAGGCATTAGTTACACCCACTGAAGATGAAGATAACCCACAAGTTTCCACCTACAATCTCGAGTAGATACATATTTTAAAGGTTACTTTTTTTTTGGCCTTTATCTCTGCAAAATATTTCCTAGTTGTCTGGAGTTCTTGTTCTCTCCTGGGCTATTTGTTTGTGGGGGTGAGCAATTTTCTGAAACAGACACCTTCTTAAATTTAAAAATTAGAGAAAAATAACTCTCTTGCTGGCCTCACAATTTCAGATGTCACTGACTGCTAGCTTCAAGCAACTGTCTGCTTATGACCTCAGGCTAAGAAGTGCTCATAGTTGCTCCATTTGTGTGTGTGTGCCTGTGTGCATGCGTGCGTGCGTGCGCACATGTGTGCGCACCTGTGTGAGTGATACACACTAGACTGATATATATACATATGTATATGGGGGTGTGATATGACTGTGTGTTATATGTGATATATGTAGTTTTAGGCATATATAATTTGTGGTGTATGACATTAATGCATGTAGTGTGCATATTGGGCATATGTGGCATTTGTGATATATGTATTATGCATAGTATGCATACAAAATATATGTGTGCAGTATCTATGTGTGGTATGTGTGCCTGATGCATGGAGTATGTGTACATTGTAAATGTGGGAGTGTGCATTGTGCAGATATGGTACATTGTGGCGTGTGGTTACAACATGTGCTATGGTGTATGCTGTGCATGTGATACATGGGGAGTGTGTGGAATAGGTGATATGTGTGTGGCAGGCATGTGTGTATGATGTGCACATATGACATGAGTGGTGTGTGGATGTGGTCTCTGTGTAGCTTCTCTACTAGGGAAGCAATTAGGCCACACACCTTGAGGACAGCATATGGAAGAGTTGTCTGGCATTGCTTTGATGAGCTTCTCTGTGAGCTGTCCACGTCAGGTGGGTGTCCTGGAAGCTATCCAGCAGGTTGCTTCCAACTAGTTCTCCCTATGTATCAGGCAACACCTCCTATACAGAGGCTGAAGGTGCTTAGGGCTGGACTTACAGTACATTCGGGGACCCCTATAAGCAAGCATAGCCCCAAGTCTTGCAAGGGCTCACTTCATAGTTCCTGACATCTGGATTAAAAGTCCCACTTACATGGAAGGCTTCATCTTCTTTGGCAACCTAAATTCCATGGAGTTCCCACCTCTCCCAAGGTTGAATTGTCAGACTGTGGTATCAGCCTCCCCTGCCTCCAGTGAAGAACAGCTGGCTCCTGCTCCTAAGTGAGGAGCCTGCAAGGTTCCTAAGGGCTCTACTCCATTCTCCCTTGTGTCGAGTTCCTACGCTGGGAGCCCATTTGCACTGCCCCTACTCCTGAAGCCATACTTGCTGGTCCCATCTTCTGTCCATGAGTGCTGGCTGCTCTAGACAGAGGCTGTGAGAGATGTATCCCTGTGTACCAGTAGAGAGGCCACCTTTGTCATTCGGAGTTATTCCAGCAATCTCTAAGATCTCAGACTCCCAGCAATCTGCTGGCCCAGGAAGCCTGTCAGAGCACAGCCTGCCTCATGGGCAGCATCTCCCTCCAGGAGCTCAGCAAATTGGTAGAGGATCTGAGGAGGGAGTTCAGGGCTGGGTGTGTTGGCCTTCCCTTGTCCAGTATGTGCTTAGGTCAACCTGACCTGTGGCAGTTTGAGTGTTTGGCCCCCAAGAGACTTGGATGTTTCATTAAAGGTTGTAACTTAGATTTTCAGCTGCCTTGATGGAAGAGATGTTTCAGGGTGGATCTGATTTTCAGCCTAAATGTATTCAAGAACAGCCTGAGTTCTGCCTGGGATCCTGCTGCTTGCTGGGGGTCCCTGCCATTTTGCTTTCCTTTTTGTGCTTGCTTGTGGTGCTGGCTGTTTTGATGGTGCCTTTCTGCTTGGATCTGTGAAAGGGAGGCTGATTCTTCTGCCATCAATGGACCTTCCCCTTGGATCTGTAAGCTGAAATAAACCCCTCCTTCTATAAACTGTGTCTGTTTGGAAGTTCATACCAGCAATGTGAAGCTGACTACAACATGGCCCAAACACTCTTGGGCAAAGCTGGACAGGCAAGGAATCATGGCCACTGCTGCGTCTGATGTCTTCCCCCTTTCCAAATGCTATCTACGGTGGACAGTAAAATTCAATATTAACCATTTAAGGCCATGACTAGCAGCTACTACAGGTAGCCTAGCCTGTGCTAAGATGGAGCTGGACACAAGGACTGTGTTGTATGTGTTTATTCTGTGTGTGTGTGTGTGTGTGTGTGTGTGTGTGTGTGTGTGTGTGACAGCCTTGTGACTGGCCACCCAGAACTCCTGCAGGAGTATGTGACCTGTGGGCTGAGGCTACTTGGCCTTCACCCTGCTGTCCAGGAAACTAAACAAGCCTTCATGCAATGCACTAGGAGTGTGGGAATGAAGTAGGTGTTAACAATCAGGTAAGTGTGCAAGGCAAAATAGAAGTTCACAATCAGGTCCCACACAGGGAGAGAGGGCAGTATACATCACTTCTCGCAGGATAGGACATTAAACCATGCTATAGACTCTTGTGATCCAAAATTGCTCCCTACCACCAAGCAGGGAAGTTCTAAGAGCAGGGCACAGAGAGTACTGGAATTGGGCTGAGACTATTTGATAAAATAGGAAAGTCAGTCTATGAATGTTCATTGTAAAATTGCCTCATAATCACTATGTGTTTGAAGTTTTTATAATCTAGTATTGATAGAGAGGTATATTTTCACTCACATAGTGAGTCTATACTCAAACAGCTCACATGAGACTTCCTAAGGTCCTCACTTCTGTTCCATGTCCTCATCACCAACACATCAGCCCCTTCTTCACTTGCCTTCAAGTCTTCCACCCCTCGCCTCCCAGCCCAGCCTTGACCCAGGCCTGTGATACTTTTTTAATACTTACATTTGGCAAAATAAAATTCAGCAACCCTGAGCTAGTATTTAAAATTCTTGGAGCTGGAAAGATTGCTCAGCATTTAAAGGCACTTGCTGGCAAAGTTTGCTGGCTCAGGTTCAATTCTCTAGTGCCTACATAAAGCCAGATGCACAAAGCGGCACATACATCTGGAATTCATTTGCACTGGTAAGAGACCCTGGCATACCCATATTCATTCTCTCTCTCTCTCTCTCTCTCTCTCTCTCTCTCTCTCTCTCTCTCTCTCTCTCTGTTTCTCTCTCTCTCCCCTTGCAAATACAAATATATATTAAAATTCTTTTTGGAAGTGTGGAAACCAGAACTGGGGATTTCCCATATAGTTGAATGTGTGGCCTTGGACTTCATGGCCTAGCACTCCAGGTTCATGGCCTAATCCTTGCTTGACTTTGGTCTATGTTAATTTCCATCACAGGGAAGGAACTGGTTTTTACATCCTCTTAAAAAATGGACATTTACAGGTATAAAACTTAATTGGATCCTGATCTTTTTAAAAAGAAAAAGATCAAACCAGAAAGACATTTTGGAAATAAATTGGACTGGGTTTTAAATGCTATTGGAAATTATTAATTTTCTCAGGTGTGAAAATAGTACTGTGATTATGAGAGAGAAGTTCTTTATTTTTAAAAAGGTACATGATGAAGTATTTAGAGGTGAAGTTTTATGATGTCTACAATTTCCTTTGAAAAGGTTCGGGGGAAAAAATAGAGCAAGTAGCAAATTTGGCAAAATGTTAACAATTATCGGATCTAGGTGACAGATATATAGGTCTTTTAAAACACTTCATTAGCTGATTGCTTGACCAAATTAAGTAAAACGGGAAGACAGAAAAAGCCCTTTGCCTGTGAAAAGGCTTGAGTTGGGACCCAGGTGGTCCCCCACTCAGGATCCCCCCTGACCCTCACTCCAAGAAGATGGTCAGCATAAGAGGGTCAACCATGTGTTTCTCCAAGTGCTTCAGCTTGAATGCATGTGACATTTGCAAAACTAAAACCAAATCCCTGATGCAACATAATTGAGAGGCAGAAAATTTGGGAGTTAATTAGCACCCTTATAAAAAGAGACTGAGAGCTGGAGAAATCGCTTAGCAGTTAAGGCACTTGCCTGCAAAGCCTAACAACCCAAGTTCAATTCCCAGGTAACCACCTAAAGCCAAATGCACAGAGTGGCCCATATCTCTGAAGTTTGTTTGTAGTGGCTGGACACCCTGGCATGCCCATTCTTTCTCTCTTCTCTCTATCAATCTCTGCTTGCAAATAAATAAATAACTTAAATATTTTTAAAAAGAGATTAACAGAGTGAGTTCAGCCCTTTTGCCCTTACATGGAATCTTCCACAAGCTCTGAGAAAGGTGAGGCCTCTTCATTTCCTTTGCTTTCTCACCTCTCCCAAGATAGAGTTCAGAGTCCTATAGAGCCCACCCTGCATCCTCTGAGCTCCCCACCCATAACTACCCCCATGAACTGCTGACTCAGAGCTACTTGCTTATGCCTGCTTGCCTACTGGATTGTGAACTCCTTGTGGGAGTAATTAAAATAAATTTTATCCAATATTACTTTTACATGCCTCCAGCGAGTGTCTCCAAACAGTATGAGCCACAGACTAAGTGGAATTGTCATGGAGTATGGTCTTGCCCAATACCCTCGACGCTGCTGAACTCATCAAGTCTCTAATAAGAGAAGAAACAGAAATTTATCTGATTTCATCTTGGAAACTCCCTGAAGCTCCCAGAGCTGGGCATCCCTGGGGCATGTAGCATTAGTGCTTTAATGAAAAACATATCAAGAGTCATTTCACTATGTGCTGTGTGGTTCTGTTTAACTTCAGTGGTGGAAGCAGAGGGGAGATGGAAGGAGGGTGACAGGACTGTAAAAATCAAAGAAAGACAGTCAAGCAAGGAAGGGAAGACATGAAAGAGGGACAAATAAGGCAGAAGAGATGGCTTCAGAGCAAGGAAAGGAGAGAAAAAACTCCTTGTCAGACCTGCCAGGGACAAAACTGATCATGCCTCCAGTGATCAGTCAACAAGGTTAGTGCTTAGAGCTCCCAGATGAAACCTATTGTTATCCAAGAATCCAGGTAGTGGGGTTGGAGAGATAGCTCAACAATTAAGGTGCTTGCCTGCAAAGCCTAACAACCTGGCTTTGATTCCCCAGTACCCACAGAAAGCCAGATGCACAAAGTGGTGCATGCATCTGTAGTTCATTTGCTGCAGTGGCTGGAGGCCCTTGTGTACCCATTCTCTCTTCTCTCTTTCTCTGCTTGCAAGTAAATAAATAAAATGAAAAAAAATCCAGGTGGTGATCCAGATACTGAAGGAAGTTCACACTGCTGAGTATGTGCCTGGGCCATGCTGTGCACTCACTCAACTTTAATAGATAAGGTAAGCTGATCTGTAGGAGGTCAACAAGGGAGTGAGTGGTCATGTAAGCTGTTGCACTGAAAAACTAGCACCCCAGAGCACTTATTATGGACTAACTCAGAAGGAAAAGTTCATGTGTTAGATGCTTCCTTTAAGAGTCAAACCTTATGACTATTCTTATATTTAAAACAAAGATGGTGTTTTGAAGCTGTTAAACAATGCCATTTACATTACAATTAAAAGAGATGTACAAGTTTATTTGAGTCCAAGAAGCCTAAAGACCCAATCAATTATAGTGGAAAACCAGAACTAAAATACCACTTTCTTATTAGAGGAGACAGTATCAAAAACCCACAGAGTAGATGTCTAATAAATCTGATTCTAACTTAAGGTTGAGCTCCAGCTGGTCATTCAATTACAAAGAATTGAATGCTACAAAAATCTATGTCACAAAGTAAATCCAACAGCCAATGAGGTGAAATGTTTCCTTATAGACCTTTTTGGCTTGTAACTGAAGAAAAGGCACCATGTTGCAATCACTCATGAATTAATGTGCCTGGGTTATGAACAAAAATGGCTACTGATCACAAAAGAGAACAGGCATCACCTGTCTCCCAGTGGAAAACACCCACCACATAGAGAGTTGCCTGGCCAACATATCTCCCTTGATCTGGTGGAGCCTCTCGATCTAGCAATATGAGGGTTACAGGAGCAGGGAAACTGTGAGGGTGACCACATCATGATCTCTTCACCATGGCATGTCAGGATCCTCAGGTGCTACATGGAGATTCTGTGGAGGATAATCAGAAAGTGTCAACGTGTGTTACATTAGTGAATGATGGCTGTGCTCACTAGCAAAAACGGAAAAATTCATGTCTCTACCCCTCCCTTGTTGTATAGCAACTTCCTCTGAATTTAATCTTTCTGTCCTGGAGGGAGTTTCCTTTGGAAGTTCCAGATTGAAACATGGGCTCTTTTTTTATTATCCATAATTAGATACACTTAATAAGGGAATAATGTGTTGATGTCTCCAGTTCCCCTATTTCCCTCTTCCCTGTCCCCGGTCAGTTGGATATCCTCCTCCGTGGGCAGTCTGGATCAGTCCATGGGGTAGGGGGTTGTGAATAGCCTAGGAGTCAACCCAGTTCCACCCCCCTTTGCATGTTACTGAGGGGGGCCATGTCTCTGAATATTCTCCCCCACCATGTTTCTTACAATCTTTCCGCCCCCTCTTCCGCTCAGTTCCCTGAGTCATGGTGGGTGAGTTGCTTTGTTGTTGAGGCCTTAGGGGGAAACAGGCTCTTTTAAGACTGGGAAGGCTCTGATGTTTCTCCTGAAATTCACAAGGCCCCTCCCTAAGAGCATGTCAGGAGTCAGAACTGCTTGGAAGGACAGACTCTCTTCTGCTGACCATACATAAATACTGCAGTGACTTCGAGAGATGCAGCCTCAGCGCGTCAGTTTATAGATGATGCTAGGCTTGGGTGGAATCACTTCTTTGATTCTTTGATCTGTGGTCAGTGCCCTGTCTGGGGGTGAATAGACAATATCCCTCAAAATAAAAAATAAAAAAAAAATTTAAAGAATTTTAAAGGACTCTGTGTAAGCCCAGAGAAACCCTTGGAAAATGGGAGGTATGAGTGTCTCCTCGATTCTCCTTATAACATTCACCTATTTTGATAGAATGAAACAATGAATGCAAAGATGACACACGGCACAGTGTAGATGAGCATGATTGCTGGAGGCAGCGGGGGTAGGGTGGAGAGGATTGTTTGGTAGGAATATTGTGAATAAACAGCATCCCTATAACATGGTAGATGGAGGCTCATGCAATTTACTTACCCTGAGGGATGGGTAAGTTTAACTCCCATTGGTGCCATCAAGAGGCAGCAAGATTAATTTAATTGAGCAGACAGTCGGCCACATGGTGAGTAACCCATACGCTCTGGAGTCACAGGAACATGAACTCTACAGCTCCCAGAGCTGAGCTTCCTCTTACAGGAGAGGAATGACTCTAAAGACACATCCAGACAACATCAGTATCCCATGACCCAGATAGCAGGATAAACACCAGGTGAGACTGATGAGGTTTTAATGCCCTAGATCAAGGTATTTCTTCTCCTGCATCCTCAAATCAAGCTTGTCAGCGCACGTATGCAGCCATTATAGTATCCACAGACTCCCCCCAAACTGACAACCACTTCAGTTCCCTCTTATGATTGTTAGAAAGTTTAATCTCCATCTAGTGTATGTATTGTGGGATAATGAAAGAGTAACTATTTGGGTGTGGATGAGACCTTGTATTTTCAACATGAGAGAAAAGAGATTCAAATATTAGGTTGTAAGGTGAAAACCATTGGAGCTGGGGAGATGGATTAATGGCACTTGCGTACAACCCCTAAATAAAAGGTTCTAAGTTTTTTCAAAGATAGCCTCATATGCTTTTTCATGTCTATCTCTCTTAGCATATTACTTACCTTGTATGTTTATCTAAGACAGCTGTTAATATATTTTAGTTCTATTACTTTAAAAAATATAATATACAAATATTTCTAAGCACAAATACTTGATAAGATTCATTCCCCATACATATTCATCTAACCTAAAAATTTCCCCTGTATTTACATTTATTTTTGATTAACACCTCCTAGCACTCCTACCCTCCACATCTGTTGCAGATGTATCTCTAAGTACCTAATCTTTCCTTACATGGAAATGACTGCTTAATGCACACCCCTCCCAACTTTCGCATTAACATCCCCCAATCTAGAAGCTGGAAGTATGTCTCTACCTCACTAAGTAAAAGTGGTAAAGACTGATCAGTGCTAGAAGGAAGGAGAGAGGGCATGAAGCCTGAGCTATTAGAGCAACACACGTCTTCACTCAGCCTGTTGTCTGCTGTGTTCCTTGGGTTTTCATTTAAAAAATAGATAATGTGTGCACATACTAAAAGGTTTGTAACACAGAGGATGTGTCAAAAGGGGAAGATTCTTTCCCACTGTAATTGGAAGTTGGCAGAGAAGTGGGATTGAGGCTCAGTGGTAATGAATAAAAGGAGACCCACACTCAAAAAGAACCTACACAGAGGAGCAAGGACACAGGTACAATGGCCAAGGACACAGGCCATGAGGAGGAACTACAGAAACCCATAGTGGACCCCCAAGGCAGGTCACCAGGAAGTCAGGTCACCAAGTTCCAGGCTACCATGATAAGCAACAGATTCTAGACTAAAAGACCACTTCCTCATTGCTGACCTGCTCACTCCTCACATCTGCCCCCACTTCTAACCTGGCTCCTGGTACCCGCCCTGCTCACCTCTGCTTCCACCTCAGCAGGGTGGCCCATCCTTGGCCTTCCTCCCTCTGTCACTTGAAGACATCAATTGACATTTTTCCCTAGGACAATCTGTCTGTATCTGTAATGGTAAACATGGACCTCAGGCATGAAAAAGTTTTAAATAAACAAAAGGATTCTCCAAATCAGCTGTAAAGATCAAAAGCTATAGGCAAGAATGACCTGGGCACACAGCCTGGATCTTTGCCACACATAAAATATGATTTGAAGTTCATTCCACTTCCTTATCCATCAACAGAAACTTCTCCCCTGTCCTAGCACCTGGCTAAATGGATTGCATATGAGATTCTAGTCAAGACAACACAATAAAGATAAATGAAGACTAGCTTGATTGATGCCGTCTCCTACCTTGGCCTCCAAGGGGAAAGTGACTATAAGTAACACCCATCATGAGCACCGTGGGTGAGTCCCCACACAGGCTGGCGTGCCTGGGGCTCAGGTGAAAAGGTGACACAGTGTGGGCTCTATTTCTTTCTGGCACAAAACCTTTTTGATTCAGGAAGACTTAAGCACTACCATAGAATAAGCCCCTTTGGAACCTTGCCATTTGTGGAGTTCTAGTAAGCAGGGAAGTGAAAGTGGGGTTCCCCAGAAGGACAGGGAGTGGAGATAACTCCTTCAAGCAACAGACAGAGAGGAGAAGAGAGCTGACTGGCATTTCCCACCAGTCTCAGTGCAAGGGAGACGGGGCCTTAGCTGTGATGTCATCAGTCCCTGGCATGCAAATAGTTAATGTTAAAAGTCTTTCTGTAAGTGCATGCTGATGTTCTGGGGTCATTCAGACTATCCATGAATATACAGTGAGCATACCCTGTGTGGGGGACTCAGAGAAAAGAGGTACTATCTTGGGCTCAGAGCTATGGCCCCTAAGACAGAGCCCTTGCACAAAGAAAAGAATATATATCTGGCCCAGGAGACTAGCTGTAACTGCACACAGCAGCCCATAACCCAAGGCTGAATGAATAGGCAACAAGAAATCTGAAATTGAGAAAAGGTCAAGGTCAATGTGTGCTGAGAACTGCAGGGAGGCATCTCAAAAAAAAAGATGTATTTGTTCTTCCCTTGAATATTTATAAAGCTCCTCTCGGGAGTGAGCCAGGCATTGCTTTGAGCCCTGGAGACACGAAAAAGTCAGAGCTGCCCTCAAGAAGCTGAGGGAGAGACAGTCATGACCATGGGGCAGACCTCTTGCATACAGGTCTACACAGAGGCCATGGGGCAGGTGAAGGGAGCATTCATGTTGGCCTTCACAATGTGATGGTTGCTCTAAGCTTAAATCAAAGATGTAAGGACAGTCCAGGAAGGAGAAAAAATGGACAAAATACCAAACTATGAAAGGTTTATTTGTGGAAGATCTGGAGGGCTAGGTGTGGGGACTGAGAAAATAAGTTAGGGATAGATGGGAAGCAGACCCCAAAGGTCTCTGGCATGATAAGGCCAAATATGCCCAAAATGGCAATGGGATTCCAGGCTTATGGTGGAAAGAATAGATGAGGTTGTTTTGTCAGAGGCAGAGGCTGAGAGGGAACTCAGAGTGTCAGGAACAAGATCCATAACTCCTTGCCACATGGATTGATCCATCCAGTGTGCCCATCAAGGAGGTGGATACCCAGTGGATTGGGGACAGGGAGGAGGGAAAATGGGAATATAAGCACAATATTTGCTCAATCATTGTATCTAATTTTGGACAATAAAGATAAAATTTTTAAAAAGAGAGAAAGACCTTGTTCTGTACTGTCTTCACAGCCATCAGCCATTCTCTCCTTCCTCTAGACTTCTAGTTTGCTCTGTTAAATGGGCCACAAGACTTCTCCTCTTCCTGGCCCCATGAAATAAAAGCCCAGGGAGTCTGAGCTTTTTTGCGTGAATCCTGGGACTAACTGCTTCCAGCTGAGTTATATAAGCGCTGGGCAGCTGTGAAAAACAAGCAGCCAGCAAGCCATGTGGAGTAAAATCATATCCAGGAGTGCCTGTCACTTCTCCCTCGGTGGAAACCAAATCCAGCTGATTGATTTTAAGTGAGCATTACATAAGCCATCACCAGGTATGGATTGAAGCTTTAAGAACTAATGAAAGGAGAAAAAACTGTGAATGTGCCCAAACCACAATCCAAATGAACTTTTGTCCTTGAAAAATTGCCATCTGGGATTGTCGTCTATGTGCCGAACAAAGAGACTTTATCCAGCCCCTTCTCCAAATACTAAAAATTGATTTTTGACCAAGGCCAATCTGTTGTTCCAGATCATTAAGTTTGGAGAATAAATCATTTTTTTGAAGCAGTAGGACTGCTTCCTGGGGGTTGGACATCTCAGGTGGCTGGTAATGTGGAACCAGAAGTTTCTTTGGGTTAGTAGCAGCTCTGGGGAGGACAGAACCCCCTTTTCTGATTCTTTAGGCTCCTTTTCAGACATTTAAATTCCCACAAGACCTAGACGTTTTTGCTTTCGTGTCCTGCCTCACAGAAGCTGTACCCACCTTACACCAGTCTGGAGGCATTGGGACGCAGTGGCCACCAGCTGATGTCAGAGTCCTGATCATACTAACCCAGTCCAGAGAATAGACCATGGTGCACATTTGAAATCACAAATACAAATCTTACAATTATTTGTGAGAAGTCAGGACTCTAGGACATTTAGGAGAAACTACCTTCTCCATGTAAACACACCATGATGCCTCCATTTCTTATTTAAAATAACAAAGGTCTTCCTATACTTTCCTCACCCAGGTAAGAGTGTCCCACACTACACTGGGAAGCAAGAGAGGGGCCACAAATGGGTATTTAAAGGACCAGCTAGTGACAGACGTGTGCTACAACTGCTTAACTGGCATCTCATTTGATTCTCACAGTTGCTCTTTGAAAAGTATCATTGGACCCTTTGTACAAACTGGAACACTAGCAATCAGTGAGCCTTGGTCCCCCAGGATCACTGTTGAAGCCCAAACTTCTCTGGCCCTGATCTTTTTTCTTCCCACCAGCCAGAGTGAAGGGGACACTCTAGGCTTCCCTGCCATGTATGTCCTTCCTTAGGTCCATCTAGCAGCTGGCTAGCAGGGACAGACAAGTCAGGCTTGGATCAAGCCTGGCCACTCTCAGGTCACTGAACTACAGAGGTTAGTCCCTGGTGTGTGTCAAACATAGTGACTGGCTCTGCATATAAGCTCTGGAACCTCAGGGCCTTAATGGGTGATGCTGACTTCTGGTCCAGCTGCCTCATCCTCTCTATCCAGAGCTGACTTTGTCTTCAAAGTCCACCTGGTCAAGTCTCCTGCCTGCTCCACCATGGCAGCCTCTCTGCCTGGATGGAGAGGAGAGTGGGGGCAGGATCCTTCTGAGCATGAAGAGGACCACAGCAAAGCCCACCCCTCTTGCCCGCAGGGTCAGAGGTTTTTCCTGTTTTCAGCCCCATCATTTCCCAAGTCTGTTCACCCCACTTGAGCTCCAGGGTCTCCTGTGTCTGCAGGACACCAGGGACAGGCACAGAAATTTCTTCAGGTTCTTAAGACTATTGGCCTCTCCCTCCCAAATCATCCCACCCTCAACCTGCACCCCATCACTTTTCCTCCTACTGGGGCTCTACTTACCTCAGAGGCTTAGCTGGTATCTGGGTGAGGGAAGGTCTGCAGGTCAGCAGCAGCCAAGCCCTAGGTTGGGAGCTAAGGAAAGAGGGGGACAGAAAATGGGACATGGGCCCCTTTATGTGGGCTGTGTGGGGTCATAAACTGATTTTCTACAAATGCTTTTCATCTGAGATTGAGTATCCTTTGATAGAGTTTAATATCTGGATTCTAAAATGTGTTACCATCTACAAAGTCATCTTTAATAATTTCATACAAAATCTTCAAAATTTAATAAGTCCTCCAGAGAAAATTAATAAAAATGTAACATAACTTTAAAAGTAAAATGTAGTAGAATCATATCTTTTGATATTAAAAGACTGAAGTTCCCAGGCTGCCCTGTCCTGGACTTTTTCTCCACCTTTCAGGGAGTTTTTGCCTCTCCCAGCACCATGTACAGTGAAAAGTTGGAGGGTGGGGAGCCAAACCCGAAGAAGGAGTTAAATTCCTACCTTTGAGCTTGATTCCAAAAAAAGGGGGAAACTGGGCTTCCTTTGAATTTCAAAGGTTTTGTTTGACTTGGATCTTTAGAAACCTGGGCTTTGAGGAAGCAGTGAGAAGTTCAAGTCCTAGGGTGAAGGCTAGTGGAAAGAGAAAGCAGGACAGGACCCTGAGCATTTCACTGGCCAGGGTCACCAGCAGAGCGCAGTGCAGTGTGGCCTGGACTGGACCCTTTCAAGGGGCTGAGAGAGCTATGTTGTAGGAATTTCTGAGTAGATGATTGCCTCGTGGTCTCTATCAACACAGGAGCCCTGGGGGAACATGGAGCTGTAGCACAGCAGGCCTAATCAGCACGTTTAACCAATTTCTTCGTTTTACCATGGAGGGAGGGGCTGGAGAGATGCCTCAACCCTTAAAGTGCTTACTTGCAAAGCATAGGTTCAATTCACCAGTACCCATGTAAGTCAAACCCATGCATCTGGAGTTCATATGCACTCAAGGCCCCCAGGCATGCCCATTCATCATTCTCTCTCTCTCTCTCCCTGCAAATAAATAAATAAAATTAAAATATAATAAAAACTGAAGTGTATGGAGGCTCAAACTTTTCCTCTGGTGCATATGTAAGTTGCTAAAATGAACTGCAATAGATTAACAGAAGTAAAATCATGACAGATTTATTCCATTATAGTTTTACACAACCTGAGAGCCTGAAGATTCAAGTTCACCTTCAGTGTTAAAGAATAGATGTTCCCATTCCAAAGGAGCAGATGGGATGACAATAATGAAAACCTAGAAAACCAAACAGAAGCCCACCAGGACCAATCCCATAGCTCCGTGGCCATCATCTGAGTCAGCTGGCTTCCACTGGCTCTGCCTCTTCCACCTACCCACATATATGTAGCCTCTCTCTTGGGCCAGCTGCCCTCTGTGCCTGCAGTTTTTCTCTGTAGATGCCCCATGGTCCTGGCATCTCCGGCATTATGGGGTAACCGCTGCAACCTAGGCTTCTTGAAATGGTCTCTCAGGGCCTCTTTATAGGAGTTCCAACCATGATGCACATTGTCTGGCCTCAGCAGCTTTCTGAAACCTAGGTACAAGCCTCCATGACCCCCTCATCCTTGCATCTTTCATGCATGAAGCCATGTGACCTGTGACCGAAGTGCGCCCAGTTCTACTGCAGCTCAAGAAGTTGCCTGACTCTAGGAGGGGGGGGGGCACAGGACAGGGGGAGAGGACGAGGACTCGCCATGCTTTGGAGGTGAAAGCTGGGGGAATGCGGGAGGGGTAGGGGCTACCTCCTAAAGGTTCCCCAGCTTCCCAAAACATCACAGCCAGCTGGGGAACATGTGGTCAAAACATGAGCCAAGGGAACATTTCAAATTTCAATCAAATCACAGGTGCTACAAAACTAAAAAGAATACCTCCTTATGAGTATTGCTACATCATCATGAAGAAATGTTAACAGTTACCTTGGGCTCAACTTGACTCACAGAGGTACAAGTCCTGCAGACCGGTCAGTCAAGACCCTGCCTCTCTACATGATCCACCCCCTGTGCTCTGGGGCAGTCCCTACCCTATGGCCTTCACTGTCCCCTTCACATACTAAGCTGGGAGTGTCTTGGGCTCATGGACACACCATGGACATCACCCCTTCCATGATCTGAATATGTTTTTATCTGCGACATCATCAAAGTGTTTAATCTCCAAAGTCCTATGCTAACTGTAGTAAAAGGTTGGAATTTAATCTTGTTATAATGTTTTAAGGTGGAGACTTTGGGAAGTAATTAGGATTAGATAAAAATCATTTGAGTGTAACTCCCATGATTGAATCCTCGGGGTTTCATAAGCAAATGGGGCTCAGTGGTATTCAGGACTTGGCCAGCCAGAAGGCCAATACCACATAAAGCCTCTGGAACTTACATCTCTAAACCATGAGTCAACATAAATCTCTTTTTCTTTTTTTTTAAATAAAGTTAGCCTGCCTCAAGTATTTCAGTATAATCATGAAAAATGGACATCAGCTTTCCTAGCTAAAGCTCTAGTTCCTTTTCTCATCAACAGCAGGCCTCGAGTTCCTGAATTCTTCATTTATAGTCATAGCACTGGCGGCAAAGTGTCTTTGCCGCACATGCTTGAGACGTTCTCTCCGTAAGCCAGGGTGCCCCAGTGCTGATGGCTTTCTTGCGGTTCTTTCCATTGGTCACACTTTAGGATGACTTTGACACCTCCTCACCTGGGGAATTCAGCGCAGACCACCCTACACATTACTCAGAAGTCCATGTAAGCACACAGAAGTCTACCTGCTCCTTGGAGGCTACTTGCCATTTCTCGGTACACCACAAGCCTGACTTAGCTCTCTAGCAATCTCTCCTCAGCTGATGCCAGCACGGCCCTCTGGTGTCACTGCCCACCGCCCGCGGGGGCAACGATAAAACACACACACAAACATACACACACCGCATATGGGTGTAAGAATGCGCATTCTCTCTTTATTGCTCTCTCAGATCTCATTCCTCATACCTCATACCCCATGCAGATATGCTACAGAATATAGAGAGAGCTCCTTGCCAATCAGGGAGCTATTTATTGGTCTATGATAAGAACCTGTGAGCATGATGTGCAAATAGCCTGATCAGAACTACCTCCTGAAACTCATTAAGCCAAGCCCCTCTTGGCAGGCTGTCAAGTGCCGTCTAAGACTAAGCCAGGGTGTGCCTCCAAAGGCACTCTGGTTCTTCTCACTGCAGAACAAGCTGGTGGACAGGCACTGGGGTTAGTGTTTTCTGCTACATGGGAAACTTCTGGTACCAGGACTGCAGAGAGTCAAGCAAGGAAAGCTTGCACATTGGGAAAAGAGAGAGAATAACTCACACAGATCTACTTTCTTCTCTTTATACCTTTAGATAGTTAACCACATGTACCTAGAATATCCTTCAGTTCCAACAGACCTCAGTAGTTATTAACAAGATAGGGATATGTTTTATTATTTCCAACACCTTGCATCCAGGTCTACAGGTTGAACACATATTTCCCTAGTTGCTCTTCTTTCTCACTCCAGCTGAATAGACTAGAGTCAGTACTTGATTATACTGACCTTAAGGGACTCCTCATTCTTCTCTTGCCCGAGTATTCTCTTTACTTGATAGGCTTCCCCCATCCTCCTGGCTCCAGCATTATATTCAAGGGTCTGCATTCATTTAATCTCATCTGTGATACTTAATTTCTATTTCTTCCATGGTTTTTCTAAGTTATATATAGTAAAAGAAAATCTTATTTCTAAAAATAAAAATCCTGTGATTGAGAATATATGTTTAAAAAACTGAAGTGTCATTTTATGAAATAAACTCACAGAATATAGCATTGACACAAATACTTACGAACTATCTTTATTTTCAAAAGAAAATGTTGAGTAAGAAATATATTACCCAATTTCAGTTTTCATTAACATACTTGAACCCAAGCTACATCTATCCCCATACTCCTGATACATACATATGTACATACCTATTATATATAGCAACATAATATAATTTAGTTAATAATTGAGAAATAATTCACATACTATAAAATGTATCCTCTTAAAGTATACAATTCATGATGTTCAGAATATTCTCAGAATTGTGCTATTTTCACCATTAACACTGAAATATTTCATTACCCCACAGCAGAAACTCCAAATTCATTAGCATTCATCCTCCACTCCTCTCTCCCCAAGCCCTAGTAACATTAACCTACTTTCTGCCTCAGTGGATTTGACTATTTTGAATATTGCACATAAATGTAACCATATAATATATGGTATTTTTGAGTCTCATCTGTCATCCAGAATGTTTTCAGGGTTCATTCATGTTATAGTGTGTATCTCCACTTCATTTCTTTTCTTTTGAAAACTGTGTTTATATATGTGTATGTGGTATGTGGTGTGTGTGTGTGTGTGTGTGTGAGCACAGTGTGGGGTACACATGAACATGTGTTTACATATGTGTATGTGGTGTGTGTGTGTGATCACAGTGTGGGGTGCACATGAACATGTGTTTACATATGTGTATTGTGGTGTGTGTGTGTTTGAGCACACTGTGGGGTGCACATGAACATGTGTTTGCATGCTATGGAGGCTAGAGGTCAACATCAGATGTCTTCCTCAATTACTTTCCATCTTATTTTTCTGGAGAAGGGGGTCTCTCACTGAACTTGGAGCTCTCCAATTCATCTAGACTAGGTAGTCAGCAAGCCCCAAGGAGAGTCCTGTCTCTGCCACCCCAGTATGAGTATTGCAGTCATGCATGCAGCTTTTATATGAGCATTGGGGAGCTGATGGAGCCATCTCCCCAGCCCAGTACTTTATTTCTTTATCTTTTCAAGTAATTTTCTATTGCAAAAAGATGCTACATTTTCTTTATCTACTTAATTAATGGACATTTGGACTATTCCTGGTTTGGGTTAATTATGAATAATGATGTTATCAATATTCACCTACAAAATTTTATGTGGAGGCCGGGCGTGGTGGCGCACGCCTTTAATCCCAGCACTCGGGAGGCTGAGGTAGGAGGGTCACCGTGAGTTCAAGGCCACCCTGAGACTACATAGTGAATTCCAGGTCAGCCTGGACTAGAGCAAGACCCTACCTTGAAAAACCAAAAAAAAAAAAAAAGATTTTATATGGACATATATTTTCATTTCTTTTCCATATATAATTGGGAATGAACTTAATGAATCATACAGTAATTCCATGTTTAACTTTTGAGGGATTTCTAAGCATTTCTGAAATGGCTGTAGCACTTCATATTCCCGGTGGTACTATGTCAGGGTTCTTGTGTCTCCACACCCCTGCCAACACTTATTATTCCTTGTTTGTTCTGTAGCCATCTGAGTGGTTATGAAAGGCTTTGGATTTGCCTTTCCTCCACAAATAATGATGTTTATCTCTGTGTGTTTATTGTTCATTTATGTATCTCATTAGAAAAATATCTAAGTAAATGTTTGGTCTATCTTTTAACTGAGTTGGCATTTAAGTTAGAAACATCCTTTATGTCTCCTGGATATGAGTCCCTCTCAGATACATCACTTGCAAACATTTTCTCCTATTCGGTAAGTTACTTTTTTACTTTCTGGATAGTATTGTGATTCATGTGTTCTTCATTTTGATGAAATCCAAGGTATGTATTTGTATTTCATAGTATGTGCTTTTAGTGCTTTGTCTAATAAACCATTGCCTAACTGAATTCAAGGTTAGGTACAATAGCCCTGTTTTCATCAAGGAGTTTTATAGTTTCCCTAACATATAGACCTGTAGTTCACTCGAAGTTAATTATTATACATGACCTGAGGTAAGGAATGCAGCTTCATTTTTTTACATGTGCATACCTAGTAATCCTGGCAATATTTAATGAAAAGTTCATTTTCCTCCTTTGAATTGTCTTGGCACTCATTAAAAATCAATTGACCTTATACATAATGGTTTATTTCTGCATTCTAATTCTATTCTGTTAATATATGTGTCTATACCCTATGACAGTATCATCACACACTGATTACTGGAGCTTTACAGTAGATTTTGAAATTGGAAAATGTGAGAATTCTAACATTGTTCTTGATTTTTTTTAATATATGTTTTTTATTTATGTGAAAGGAGGAAGAAAGGGAAAGAAGAGAGAGAGGAGACCATGGGCACGCTAGAGCCTCTTAACACTACACACAAACTCCAGACACTTGGTGCCGCTGGCTTTACATGCATCCTGGAACACTGAACTCAGGCCAGTAGGCTTTGTAAACAAGCACTTTATCCATTGTTACTCTTCCTTTTGAAGGTTGTTTGGGGTTGTCTGGTTTCCCGGCATTCTCATATGATTTTCAGAACCATCTTTTCAATTTCTGGAGCATAAAATACAGCTAGCTTTAGTTTAACTGAGATTATGTTGAGTCTGCAGATCCATTTGGGAGTATTGATATCTTAGGAACCACATCTTCCAATCTGTGAACATTGGATATTTCCATTTACTTTGGGTCCTCTTTAGCTTATTTTAACATTATAGAGTTTTCAATGTATGTCATCCATTCTATATTAGTTACTTTAACATCGCCATGACCAAATTATCTGACATAGACAATGTAAAAGAGGGATTTGTTTTGACTGACAACTTCAGAATTTTCATTTCATCATTGCAGGGAGGGTATGGAGCAGAGCACAGTAGTTCATGTCATGGTGGAAAAGACGTAGAGAGCAACAGGAAGCAGCCAGGAATAATATGCCTCCATTCCTTGCCCCCGTGACCTTCTTCCTTCAGCTAGGCCACATCTCACGGTTACCAGAACCTCCCAAAAGAGCACCACCAGTAGACCAAGTATTCAAAACATGAGCCTATGAGGGACACTTCAGATTCAAATCACATGTTCTCTTCCTCAAAGCACAAATGCAATTATTTTTTAATTTAATTTTTGGATTGATTCCTAATATATAGAAATACAACTTATGTTTATGTATTAATAGTTTATTTTGTAGCCATGCCAAACTTAGTTCTAATAGTTTTGTGTCCTTACTTAAGTTTTCCTCATCTGCAACTATAGTTCTATGACTTTCTGCTGGATGCCATATCTTCCTACATAATTTAAATGCTGGTATAATACTCAATAGATGCCATAAGGGCAAGCATCTTTGTCTCATTTCTGATCTTAGTGGGAAAGCATCCAGTATTTTACCATTAAGTATCATGATGATTAATCTTGACAATAAACATAATGGGATTAGAATCACTATTGAAACAAAACTCTGGGTGTATCTGTGAGGGAGCCTCTAAGCTAAGTGAGGGAGAAAGGCCCATGTAAATGTGGGTGATGCCATTCCACAGGCTAAAGTCCCAGCCTGAATCAAATATAAGTGTGAGAGCCATGGCTGTCTGCTTCCTAACTGCAGATGTGATGTGGCCTGCTTTGCATGCCTACCACCATGCCTTCCCCACTGTGACGGACTGTATCCTCAAAATTTGAACCAAAATAATCCCTTTCTTCCCTAAGTTGTTTTTTTTCCCCATGTAGCCTGTCACAACAATGGGAAAAGAAACTATTACAGAAAACTAGTGCTGAGGAAGGGGCCCATCGCTGTGGCTCTTGGGCCTTTGAAGCTGGTTTGCAGAAGAATATATGGAAATATGGAAGAGTTTCACACTTTGGACAAGAAAATACCTAGAATGCTAGAATGCTCTAAGCAAAGCTTAAATGAACATTCTATTAGGAATTTAGAAAATCAGAATGACAAGATAAACAGACAAGTGGAGACCGGCCTCACACGTTTCCCTAGGGATCACATATTCTATCAGGAATCTGGGCTAAAGGCAGGTCCTGTGATATTCTGAAAATAATCTAACTTCATTTTACATCTGTCCTGAGAATGTGAGTGAAGCTGAATTCAAAAGTAATGGACAAATGTGTTTGTCAAAGGAAATTTCAAGTCAGGATTTCATTCAGGCTTGGAATGACTACAGCTCACTTCTGTTATTCAGATCTACTGTGTGTGTGTGTGTGTGTGTGTGTGTGTGTGTGTGTGTGTGTGTGTGTGTGTGTGTGTGCAAAAAGATATGAAAAATGTGAAGTCTTGCAAGAAAAGGCATAGGAGCAAGTTTGATGTTCCAGAAAAGAGAAGTTCAGACATAAAGTATCTGTAATTCTTACAGTGGTATATTTACACGATGGAATTCTACTCAGCTGAAAGGAAAAATGGCATATTGAAATTTAGGAAAAAATAGTCTGATTTCAAGCAGATCTTACTAAACGAACATTCAAAAGAACAGAGAATTGAACGCCACATACTCTCCCTCATATCCTTAACCAGGATAACCATTTTCTCTATGCAGACTAGTAGAAAGGAGTGAGAGGTTATGAATGAGGTGTAAGGGATGGGGGGAGGGGAATGGCTTAAGCATGAGGCTAAACCAAATTAGGTTCAAAAACATAAAATCCTCATGGGCATACTGTAACCTACAGAGCAAGTAGTGGGCGTCAACTGGCAAGAGGGGCCATGAGTAGTAGGGGAGAATGTCTAAGCCTGTGAATAATTGAATAGTCTGGCAACCTCAGGTCCCAGCCACCAGTTCCTTCCCTCACTGAGCTGTTGACCAAAGTGACCCATGAGGTTCCAAAAACAAGACAGAATTCTGTCAAGGCTCTTAAACGCCCTCCCCAGGACTGAGACAAAACCCTGTTGCTGAAGAAACCACAGATGCCATCGATCAGCATCGAGAGACCCTTCCAGGTCTGGAACAGTAACCAGCCCCCAGATGGCAGTTAGTGCAGGGCTGGAAGGCACTACACAAGCTTCCAGGGGAAGCTAATCAACAACAACTGGAGTAAACAGACTACTGAGGTCATGAGTAGGCTGACCACACCTCCTACTGGGAGAGAACAGCAAACCAAGAAAGGAGCACTTGTGCAATGGAGGAGCGTGGGCCTGGGGAAGACAATCAACAGCCATTAAATTCGGCCAAATATTCCACTCAGTGAGGCAGAACCCTTGATTGGAACTGGGGATTCAGGGCGATATGCACCAGATCCGGTACTCTTGGGCTCCCAAGAAAAGATGCACTATGCGAGCATCTGACAGGGAGGCTACTAAAAATACAAGCTAGGTAATCCAGAATGGTGTATATTTGTCAACCTATACTGATCTCACTCTCTGATGGAGATTGTGTTTGTATTTTTCAGGATGCAGCGAGAGAGCTGTGGCCCATATAACCCTACCAACCGACCGCAGGCAGAAAGCTGAGATACTGGCAAGAGATGAGCCACCACAGTCATATCGTGGAGGATCCATACGGAACCCTAAAGAGAAGGATGGGATGAACAAGGGACCCACAGCCACAGCCATTCAATCAACAAAGGATAAGTCAGTGAGACAGAAACCAAAGATTCTCAACACAAAAAACCCTAAGCTCACAACACTAAAGCAGCCTCAATACTCACCCACCACGACTCAGGGAACTGAGCGGAAGAGGGGGTGGAAAGATTGTGAGAGCCATGGTGGGGGAGATTATCAGAGGCA